>CAUYQG010076767.1:0-38498 GCA_963574415.1 Tarsius wallacei | reverse complement strand
TGCGCCTTGGGAGGCTGAGGTGAGTGGATTGCCTGAGCCCACGGGTTCGAGACCCACCTGGGCAACTTGGTGAGACCTCATCTCTACAATAAATCAAAAATGAGCTGGGCGTGGTAGCGCGTGCCTGTAGTTCCAGCTCCTTGGAAGGCTGAGGCGGAAGGATCGCCGGAGCCCAGCAAGTCGAGGCTGCAGTGGCCGGGAGCGGCCACTGCTCTCCAGTCTGGGCCACGGAATGAGATTCCAACTCAAAAAAAAAAAAAAGTGCTCTTTTCTCCCAGAGAGGCTGACATTCAGGTCTTGACCTTCTGAATACAGTCACATCTTAACTGTTGGTTGGAGTCATCCAGGTTTTTCAACAAACGTTTTGTCGTCCCATTTCCTGAAAGCTCCCAGGAAGTGTTAAAGAGTCTTGGAGGAGAAGGGGGCCTCTGTTCCTACTCCCTCCCCCACCCTGGGCTAGCAAAGAGGCTTTGGAAGAGCAGGTTAAAGTGTGACGCGGTGGGCTGACGCAGCGGGAGGTCTCCTGGGAACTGTGCTCCCCGCTGTGCGAATTTAAATCTGATCCCAGGCTGCCGCCCGCCTAACCAGGTATCATAAATACCACTGCAAGTGCACAGCGCCAAGTCAGCTTGATTTTCGTTGTGAGCATGAATGAAAAATTCAGCCAAGAATTTTGAGCTTCTCAGGACAAAAACAAAACAAAAAAACCCTGTAAAACAATGCGGCCTAATGATTACTTCCTCATAAGAAGTACTACATTTTATCTAGCCAGTGTAGCCCATAGTGGACACTTGGTAATATTTGCTGAATAAATAAAGACAAAGCACACAAACTTGTTTCACAAAAGAGGAGAAAGTTACACTGGAATTTTATTTTTTTAACTTTCCTTAAAAAGCCCGAAATGTAATGGGCATATAAACGGTCAGTTTTTTTTCTAACGAGCCAAGAGCAAGAACTTGGAGTGTCTGCCTTTGCAAACGTTCCATCAGATAGAAGGTTCTCCCGACGAGATATGCTCTTGGTAATGCTTGCTGGCTCCCTCGCGGCCATTCCTTTTAGTCCCAGGGACCAATCCAACGTCCTGGCAAGGCGGTTGTAGAGGAGATTTTACTGGAGGAAAGTCTGATTTTCATATCTTATTCGGGGACCGCGACCTGGTGGCCGGAGACGTCTTCCCTCGGGGCCTGTTAACCCAGACTGCCCAGGTGAGCCGACCTGGTGAACTTGTTTGCTTAAGTGTGGGCGGATCAATTACTTTCATGTGGTGTGGGCCCTAAGTCTTGCCTCCTGTGCCTAGCTGAAACTACTCACAGTGAGGGCAGCTGGAAATCAACGTTGTTTTCCTACGCTGCTCAGAGCTTTGCCAAAAGAACTCTAAATGAAAGCATGCCCATTCTTCCAGGAAGTAAAATTACTAGCCTTTTTGAATTTTTAATTGTACTTAATACCCTTGAGTGCCAGGTAGGGTTTAAGGTTCTGAGTTCTTACATAAGACATTTCAGAAGTAAGGGGAAACCCCACTCAGAGGAGAAGCCACAGCGTCCGAGAAGGTGCTGACCGTGACCACGTGGACATCCTACACGCCAGGACCAATGAGCTTTCCGCTCCAGCAGGGGCTTTCTTTGAGGGGTGTCCTTCGATTTCCCGCTGGGATAGAGCCCTGGTTTGCTTAGTGAATATTTTTGGAAGCATTCTTTTCTTTCCAAAGTCGTTTTTTTTTCTTGGTATTGAGAAACAGCCCAAACTAAAGAGTGGTTACTTATTGACTTCAGCTTGTTTGTGGAAGGCCCGTTTTTAAGGTTAATTTTGGTCATGGGCTACACTTGTAGCTACACAGGTATCCGTGGTGACATTTATCACACGCTGACACTGGGAAGTTGCTGGTTAATGTGTTGGGCGTATTTACTGGCGCCGACTTTAGCATATTGTTGTGTGTGAAGCTAAGTTCAGCGTCTCCGTTGCTTTGAATAAACTCACTCCCCACCTTCCCTTGACGGAGTTCTGTACACTTCATGAAGTTCACTTCTCCCCAGGTTGAAGGATTTGATCCATAAGTGTAACAGAGGGAAGCAGGAGGGCACCCCACAGTGTCAAGGTCTTTGAAATGACGCCTGGGTGTTGAAGCCCTCCGTTTGGACCAAAGGTCTATTTTTAGAATGCTCTCAATTGTTTTTAAAATAAGACATTTTGGAGTTTAAAAACATGTGTTTTGGTTAAGTAATGGATATTGATTAAGTCTGTATTTTGTGACAGATGTTATTCAAAATGTTGTGGCCATATTTTAAAAAAAAAGACTTTTCCAGGCATGGTGGTGCACACCTGTATTCCCAGCTACTCGGGAGGCTGAGGTGGTAGCATCGATTGAGCCCAGGAGTTCAAGGCTGCCGTGAGCTATGACTGTGCCACTGTACTTTAGCCTAGGCCACAGAGTGAGACCCCATCTTGGAAAAAAAAATAAAAAAACTTTGCCTACAAAAGAGTTTCTAATCTAATTGAGGAAAAAGAATTATATGCAGATAAGATCAACTGTGTCTGAGTGACAGAGATGGCACACATAGGGCCAGGCACCCTGGCTCGCGCCTATAATCCCAACACTGGGAGGCCGTGGTAGGAGGATTTGCTTAAGGCCAGGAGTTGGAGACTAGCCTAGGCGACAAAGCAAGACCCCATCTCTTAGCCAGGCATGGTGGCACGCGCCTGGAGTCCCAGCTACTCAGGAGGCTGAGGTGGCGATCGCTTGAGCCCAGGAGGTCGAGGCTGCCGTGAGCTATGGTCACACCCACTGCACTCCAGCCTGGAAGACAGCGCGAGACCCATCTCTGAAAAAATGAATAAGCGCTGGTCCCTTCAGTTAGCAAGCGGTGGACTAGCAACACAGGGCACGTGTGCAGCCAGGTGGTGAGGTCAGCGAAGAGTGGGGTTGTGAGGAAGGCCGGGTCAGGATGGGACCGCTTCTGAGCAAGGCTTTGGAGACTGGGAGAAACAGCAAAGGGCGGCGGTGGGAAGGGCTCACGTGGAACAGCAGATCGGGAGACCTCGCTCATCTTGGAAGGAGTGGGGGAAGCCACGCGCTTAGGCCAGCTCCTAGAGAGAACTTTTTTTGAGTCGGGTCTCACTCTGTTGCCGGCTGGAGTGCAGTGGCACGACCACGGCTCACTGCAGCCTCGACCTTCTAGGCTCAAGCTTTTGCCTCAGCCTCCTGAGTACACCAGGCTAATTTTTAAATTTTTTTGTAAAGACAAGTCTTGCTATGTTGCCTGCGCTGGTCTCAAGCTCCTAGGCTCAAGTGATCCTCCTGCCTCGGCCTCCCGAAGTGCTGGTGTACGGGCGTGAGCCACCGCACCCAGCCTACCTAGGGAGACCCTTGAGAGCCTATGTTCTTACAGACAGGTTCCTCAGCACAGCAGGTCTGGAAGGTGAAACCCCTGCCGCCTGGGTACCAAGGGTAACCTAGAACTTTAGAAAGGTTATTTAAATACTTGGCAGTTTGCTGTCGAATGTTGCACTGAGTTGGTTTGTTGGCTTGTTTATAGTCTTTGAGTCAGAGGCTGGAGTGCAGTGGCACAGTCACGGCCACCACTGCCTCAACCTGTAGGGCTCACGCGATCCTTCCACCTCAGCCTTCCAAGTAGCTGGGACTAATGGTAAGTGTCACCACGCCCGGCTAATTTTTTGATTTATCATAGAGATGCGGTCTTGTCAAGTTGCCCAGGCTGGTCTCAAGCCCTTGGGCTCAGGCAACCCTCTCATCTCTGCCTTCCAAAGTGCTGGGATTACAGGCGTGAGCTACCGTGTCCGGCTGTATATTTTTCACAAAGTTGTGTAAGTAGAAACGCTTAGTAGGAATTGCATGGTGGAAACAACACTGCGCTTACCTCTCAGGTCGGCTCTGCTTGCTTGAGTCTGGATGTAACTTTGGCAGGTGACAATGGGGGTGCATCATGATACTAGAGTAAAACCCTATTTTTATGGAAGGAGTCTGTAAATTATTTCTAGAGGAAAAGGAAAATGGTTAATTTAGTCTAAGGGGTTTGTAAAAGTCCTAATTAAGCTGAAGAATAGAAAAGAGTGTCAGTATGGGGGTTTCTTTTAACATGTGAATTGAGTTAATAAAACTGTAAGAGTCTTGATGTCATTCAGAATTTCATATTCTAGTAGATTTCTTATTATACAACTTGTTTTGTTAACACGTATTCTGGCGTTAACAGAACCAGGTGGAAACTAGGAAAGTGAAACCCTCATCATCCCTGATTGAATAAAATCAGAGCAAAACATCTGTCCCCTGGAAGACAGTGCACGTTCACGTGCATGACCGTGGCCAGGAGCCCCCAGCCCCAAGGCCGACAGTGGCTGTTTTGTGTGTGCTGACACTCTCACCACTGCCTACTCATATGAAAAGCCCACTCATGACAGCAGACTGGGGGATTCCAAAACAGTTCCCACCGCAAAAACTACCATCTTCCACATTCTTTTTTTTTCTTTTTTTGGAGTTGGAGTCTCACTCCGTCACCCAGACTGGAGTGCAGTGGCCGCTCCTGGCCACCGCAGCCTCGACCCGCTGGGCTCCAGCGATCCTTCCGCCTTAGCCTTCCAAGTAGCCGGAACTACAGGCGCGCCCTACCACACCCGGCTGATTTTTGATTTATTGTAGAGATGCGGTCTCACCAAGTTGCCCAGGCGGGTCTCGAACCCGCGGGCTCAGGCAATCCACTCACCTTGGCCTCCCAAAGCGGGATTACAGGCTAAGCCACCGAGCCTGGCCATCTTCCATATTCTTGAAGATCAAGAAAAACACAGGATTTTTTGATTAAGTGCTGAATTCTCATATAGGGATTTCTCAGGATGAAGCTTTAAAGTTGTTTTATTTCCTAAAAATTTTTTCTTAGATTTTGGAAAAAATTGACACGTGATTCCTGTGGATGGGAGTGGAGAGAATGAGATAATCACAGAGTAGAACTTACGGGAACCTTCCATCTATTCTACCCTGCAGAACAGGGTTTTCTTTAGCGATGCTGCCCTCGTGCACTCTGGTCCTGCCCTGTCGTGTATGTGTGCCATCTGGTCCTGTCCTAGTATATGGGTGTGCACTCTGATCCTGTTTTAGTGTATGGGTGTGCGCTCTGGTCTTGCCCCAGTGTGTAGTTGTGCTGTCTTGTCCTGCCCTAGCGTGCAGGTGTGCAGTTGGTGCTTTCCTAGCGTGTAAAGTGCACTTTCCTCCTGTCCTCGTTTGGAAGTGTGCCACCTGGTTCCTTCTTAGTGTCCATTTGTGCACTTCGGTCCTGCCCTAGTTACAGGGGTGCACTTCAGTTCTGTCTCACGTATAGGTTGCATGTTTGTTTGGCCTAGTGTTTATGGTGCACTCCCGTCCTTTCCTAGTGCATAGGTGTGCTCGTTCGTCCTGTCCTAGTGTGCACGAGTGCACGTTGGTTCTTTTTCAGTGTATAGCTGTGCTGTCCCGGTGTTAGCCTGACATGAATGTGGAGATGTTTTAAGTTCGTTTCTACCTCTTCCCAGCTCGGCTGTGCTTCTGTGTGCTGTTTCTCAGCAACATGGGTTGGCGGTGGGTGTCTGCACAGGGGTTAGGTCTGTAAACCTTTACGGATGTCCTGGGTTCTCCACATCTTAATTTCCACAGTTTCTCTTACCTGTCAACTGCAACCTAAGATTCTTCAATGGGAAATTCCTGAAATAGTAAGTTTTACATCGCGTACCATTCTATGTCTGTGATAGAATCTCGTGCCGTTCCAGGACAGGAGTCCTCCCTTAGTTCAGGGTCCCTACTGGCTTGTCACTGACGAGCCATCTTGGTTCTCAACTGTCTCAGCTGCAGTGCTGTGTTCAGCTCACCCTTCTACTTAATAATGGCCCCAGAGCGCAGGAGGAGTGATGCTGGGGTTTCCAGAAGCCACCCAGAGTTTCCTTTCAGTAAAAAGGCAAAAGGTCTCGACTTTTAAGGAAAGGGAGAATCCGAATGCTAAGCGTACGAAGGCCTCTTGTGAGAATGAAATGTCTCCATGAAATTGTGAGGAAGGAAAAAGAAATCCTTGCTAGCTTTGCTGTCACACTTCAGACTGCAAAAGTGACAGCCACCGTGTGAGATGAGCGCTTAGCAAAGATGGAAAAGGCGTTATGATTGCGGGTGAGAGATACGGACAGGCACGTGTTCTGAATGGTGGCTGTGGGGTTTGGCGCCACTCATGGGGGGCTTGGGATGAGGGTGAGGAGGCCTATGGGGTCCTGAGACCTGACCGCCCTTTTCTTTTGGGAAGAGTTTCACGAGCCGTGCATTGGAACGGCTTTTAAAGTGTGATAGAGACATGCCAGCAAAACGAGTTCCAAGTCTCTCAGGTGAAGGGAGTAACTTTCATTCGTGTCACAACCACCACATATGGTTGACGCCTGGTGATGCCGCTGAGCCTGACCGTGGGGCACCCCACTCTTGTAAGATGTGATTCCCTTCCTTCCACCCACCAGGTTCAAGGCCTAACAATAAATTCACTGTGGGAAACTTAATAGTATTTGTCCCGGCTTGGATTCTCCTGCCAGCTGGATCAGGTTAGCCTTTCCCTGGATACCCCTGAGCTGAATTGAGATGTAAGAGAAGCCTGTCTTGAGGGTTTGTCCTCTTCTGTTTTTTTGTTTGTTTGTTTGTTTGTTTGTTTGTTTGGGGGTTTTTTTGGTGCCGAAACCCGGGATGTCCTCTTCTGTTAAAGCCAGGCTGTCTTCGGAGCTTCCCCCCGAATTGCCCCAGAGTTTCTGGGTTGTGTCTGTCTGTCCTTTCCACATTAAATCACAACCTATAGGCCTGAGTCTGCTCCCCAGACGCTGGGCCTCCCACAGGCTCTGAAGTGGTGAAGTGATCTGAGAACTCATTCTTCAGACTTCCAGGAGACAACCCTTCTTCTCTGTTCTTCCAGGAGCCAGAGTTGAGGGCCCAAAGGACACAGGTGCCCGTCAGGGAGTGATACAGGCTGGGTGTGTATTATGGACAGTCAAGTGGTCCCCACACATACAACAGTGTGGGCTCCTGGATATGCATGTAGTGTTGTGTGTGTGTGAAATGTACATAACGGAATGGTGCTAAGCTAAGATCTGATTCCAGCTTCTCACCCAACACATGACAAGGGCTGTCCATGGCATCGCCCAGCAGTGGCACTGATGGCTGTGCAGTGTATTACCCATAGCAAGTGTTGCCCACACTTCTCCCTTCCCTGAACCTCACAGCAGACGTGAACCTGGATGACCGCCATCTCTTCTCTCCTGCAAGCGACACTGTGGTGCCTGTCCTCATTTATGTTCCCGTGTGTCCCTGGGAGAGAGTTCCTCTGCAGTGCAGACAGGGCGGTGGAAGTTTGGGATCCTGGGATGTACTTGGCTCCCCTGGGCGCTGCCGGATTTCCTGCAGCATGGTGGCCTGAGTGCCACACTGCCAGCAGCGGAAGCACGGACGTGCCTGTCTCCTCATGTTTTGCTGAGGCTTGTAATTTTTATACGATCTATTTTTG
The DNA here is from genome assembly GCA_963574415.1 of Tarsius wallacei. NCBI lineage: Eukaryota > Metazoa > Chordata > Mammalia > Primates > Tarsiidae > Tarsius > Tarsius wallacei. Next base: position 30,993 of record CAUYQG010076767.1, on the reverse strand, counting down.
CCAATCCTCTGGGTATAAAACAATATGGTAGTTTTAGCTTGTGCTTTCTTTACTAGTGAGGCTGAGCACCTCTCAGCTCGCTCGTCACCTGCATTCCTCTTCTGTGCACTGTCTAATTGAATTCTTGGTCCATTATTTTTTCTGCCGATTTTCCTGTCTTCTTGGCTGTCTTTCTTGTTGACTTGCGAGGCTTCCATGTATTCCAGCCATGAACTCCTTATGCGTCTTAGACATAGCTCATGTCGCTGCTTTCCTGTTAACATTGTCTTTGGAGTCCTTCATTTTGATGTAGACAAAATTGACATTTTCCTCTGATGATTTGTACTTTTTGACATTATTTTCTAATGAATAGAAAGATTAACGGAGCAGAAGTAGAACCTAAGACATAAAAAACATTTAGTATAGTTTAACAGTGATTCGAAACAGTGGAGGATGACAAACATATCAACACTTGGCATCGAGCGGTTGGATGGCCTTGGATTGGGCGGGGAAGAGGGCTCTTCTTCACATGTCACACTAACATAAATTCAAGTCGGATCAGGTAATAGATGTGAAAAGTAACACCATAAAAACGCTAAATTTGGGAGGTGTTTTACTTATATTCTTGGAGTAGAGTTTCCTAAGTTTGCAAAACCCATGAATTATAAACAAAAAGATTGAGAAATTCAGCTACATCAAACTAAATTATTCAGGTCAAATTACAAATTTAAAAATATATCTACATTTTATTATTATTATTATTTTTTTGAGTTGGAGTCTCACTCTTGTCGCCTAGGCTGGAGTGCAGTGGCACACTCATGGCCACGACAGTCTTGACCTGCTGAGCTCAGTTGATCCTTCTGCCTCAGCCTTCCAAGAAGCCAGAACTACAGATGCATGCCACCATGCCCAGATAGTTTTTTTGTGATTTACTGTAGAGACGAGGTCTCACCAAGTTGCCCAGGCTGGTCTCGAACCCCCAGCTTCAGGCAGTTCTCTTATCTTGGCCTCCCAAAGTACTGGGATGACAGGCTGAGCCACTGTGCCCAGGTTGTTTACATTTTATATCAAATGATACCTGGGGTTTCCAGTCTGTTTCACTTTTTTGTGTGTCTACCTAGTGCCATTACCACTGCTTTGTAATAACTCTGTTTAATAACTTTATTTCTTTACTTAGTTCTTTATTGGCTTTCAGTAATGTTTTATTTTTCCACTAAAGTTTGCATATCTTTTGTTAAGTCTGTTTCTATGTAAATACATATATGTGAACACATATATGTATTCTGTACAATTTTTTTTTTTTTTGAGTCGGAGTCTTTGTCACCCAGGCTGGAGTGCAGTGACACACTCACGGCCGCCCCAGCCTCAACCTGCTGGGCTCAGGCGATCCTCCCGCCTCAACCTTCCAAGTAACTGGAACTACAGACACATGCCACCACGCCTGGTTAGTTTTTGTGATTTACTGTAGAGACGAGGTTTCACCAAGTTGCCCAGGCTGGTCTCAAACCCATGGGCTCAGGCAGTACTCTCACCTCTGCCTCCCAAAGTGCTGTGATGACAGACTGAGTCACCGCGCCTGCCATATTCTGTGCTATTTTTAATGGTATCCTTTTTAGTTATTGTTGTGACTGGCAACTTTGTTACATTCTTGTTGATTCTCATAATTTATGAGCCTCTTTAGAGTCTTCTACAAAGACAGCAGTTATCTGTGAATAATGACGTTTCTGTTTCTTCCTTTCTAAAATACATTTTTTTCCTTGCCTTGTGTGTGGATTAGGACTTAAGATGCAGTGTGGGAGGAGTGATGGTAACAGGAATGGTTTTAATGTCTTGCCATCCATGGTGTGTGATGTTTGCTGTCATTTAAAAAAAAAATCCCTTTTTGAATTAAAGTTCCTCTTAATTTGTGAAGTTTTAAAATATTTTTGCATGATATTAAATTTATCAAATGCTTTGTCGCCTACTGACAACTGTAGGACTTTTCTCTTTTGATCTCCTGGTGTGGCACATCCTTTGGAAAGTAAACTCAGTGCAGCCTTCCATTCTTGGACTTAACTCTTCTCGGTCATTGTTTGTTTCCGAGACCCAGCTTACTAGCAATTTTGTTTAGGACTGTTTGTAACTATGTTCTCAAATGACACTGGCCTGTAACCTGTAATTTTTTCTGTCTCACATATCCCTTGGGCTTTGGAATTAACATTTTAGTGGCCTCAGAATGAGATGGGGTTGTTGTTTCTTCTTGTACTCTTCCTGGAAAAGTGTGCATAAACTTGGAGATGTGTGTTCCTTGAATGATGGTAGAACTCTCCAGCAAAACTTTCTAGATCTACTGTTTTCATTCTTGGAAGCTTTTCAATCTACTGATTCATTTTCTTGAGTGGTTCTATGTCTGTTCAGACTTTTTATTTTAACCTTGAATAAGCTTTAGCAGGATATTCTTCTATGAATTTGTTCATTTTATCTGTTTTCAAATTTACTGGCCGAAAATCATTCCTAATAACCTTTTTTCAGTACCTCTTTTCAGCATCTGTTTTTTCTTTTTTTTTTTTTTTTTGAGTTGGAGTCTCGCTCTGTCGCCCAGACTGGAGCGCAGTGGCTGCTCCCGGCCACCGCAGCCTCGACCTGCTGGGCTCCGGTGATCCTTCCGCCTCAGCCTTCCAAGTAGCTGGAACTACAGGCGTGCGCTACCACGCCCGGCTAATTTTTTTGATTTATTGTAGAGATGAGGTCTCGCTTGCCCAGGCGGGTCTCGAACCCGAGGGCTCAGGCAATCCACTCACCTCAGCCTCCCAAAGGCGCGGGATTACAAGCTGAGCCACCGAGCCCGGCTACAAATTATATTTTTAAAAGAAAATAATTTTTCTTATAAATGTCTGTGTTCATGTACTTATATTCATTTTCTTGACTTTTTTATTTTTTGAAATATAATTATTTGCTCAACTATTTATTCCAAGATTACCTTGTAATCTATCTTTTAATTTACCATATTTTAATTTTTCTTTTTTTAAAACTATACATGTTATTGTGGAATTTTTAAAATCTTGGCAATATAAGGTATCTATACAATTGTTTATGCCACAAAGGCTTTTGCCCTTAAAGTATTGTGTGAAATGCCTATTAAAAAGCCTGCCACCATTAAGAAAATGAAGAAATAAAAATCTAGAAAATAAAGAACTTATTATTTTTAATGAAAAAAGGAGATTTGTAAATTCTTTAGTGATTATAGGCAAAGCTAATTACATGTGACTCTTAAGTTAAGTAATATGATACATTGGGTGATATTCTTTAATACTGTCATAATTTTGTCTTCTTGCCAAAAAAATAGAATATTAGATTTATGTTGCCAGATAAATAAATTGTCAAGTATCTTTTGAGAGAAATCCAAATAACATAAGCCTATTGTGAAAACTACATAAATATATGAGATCTGACGATTAAGTTCACAAACTCATCCTAGAAAAAGTGCTACATACCTGCTGAATATCGCTACAGTTATCTTTGAAGTACTCCTCCTGGGAAGCTGTGCAATGATTCCAGTGCCTAGTCCACCTGTTAAAGCAATTTTGAAACTCTTTTTCTGGAATGGCCATCAGACCTGTTGTCATATTACCCTTGATGTCCTGAATGTCATCCAAATGTGGTCCTTTCAACATTTTTTTCTTATCTTTGAGTAAAGAAAAAAAAGTCACTGGGGGCCAGATCAGGTGAGTAGGGAGGGTATTCCAATATTTGTTATTTGTTTACTGGCTAAATACTCCTTCACAGACAGTACTGTGTGAGCTAGTGCCTTATCATGTTGCAAGAACTCCTTTGGGATTTTTTTCTAAAAAAAAAACAACAGAATTTAGCAAGAAGAAGAGAAGGAAAAAGGGCAATTCATGGCAGAAAGACCTGTTATGGACAAATTTCTCAAAAAAAAAAAAAAAAAAGAAAAAATGGACCATTTTTACACACACCTTTCTCATGCCAGGATTTTCAGTTAAGATTTTCCTGTTTCTCTATCAATGTTTATTTGATGTTTATTTGGTCAGCTATGCTTCACACAGTCAGCACACAATTCAATTTGACAAATTTTTGCAACATTTTCATCAGTTCTGCTCATTACTGGTTGTCCTGACCACTCTTCATCAGTGACACTTTCTCTCCCCTCAGATAAACGTTTAAATCATTTCTACACTGCAGTATTCTTCATGGCATTATTCTCATAAACATGGAATAAATGTCCCTAATTTCACTTTCAGTATTGCCAAGTTTAACTAGAAATTTAATGTTTGTTTGTTGCTCTAATTCAAGCTCTGATATTCTTGTGACAGCACACAAAAACATGCAACAACAATAATGAACATCACTCAGCAAGACACCACCACTCATCAACGTGAACACAACTGTGAGCCACTGACATATTAAATTTTTATGAAACCTTACTGAGTTGTTTGTACAATGCTGCCAATGTAAGTGCACAATGGCTAGTTAATGAAATTAATTGTTATACTTCGTAATTGAATTGAATGAACCAACTTGAAGCAAGTTAACCTATTACTTTGCAAGCCCATGTGTAAATTCATAGATTATCCATATGTAACAATAAATACTTTAGTCATCCATCATATAAATTTTCTCTCTCATAATCATCTTATATATAGTATATGTGTCTCATTGAATCACATTAAACATCACTGGAGAATAAATAGTGATTTTAAAGAAAACTAGAAAATTTACTAAGGAAAGTATAATTATTTTAATAGACCGATCAGGAAGTTTCAGAAAACTGTGTCATGGTGTCAACTAAATGCATTCAGAATTCTATAAAGAAAAAAAAAGCTGAAGAAAATACACACACACACACACACACACACACACACACACACACACACACACAAACGTACACATAGCTTTAGTCTGCAGCATGAAAAATGTCATAATTCTATTACAAATGAAAACTTGAAAACATTTTTTTTAAAAACCCTGAAATTCTGCAGAATTTTTTAAACAAAAATTTGAAGAAAAAAATTTAAAAGTTTGAGAAAAAGAGAAAAGACAGCTGTTGCTAGTCTGTTTGTTTAATCCCAAAGACCATAACAGGACAAAAAATGAACAAATAAGATGAGAATATGTGTAGAGAAAATTTTGTTTAAGATGATATATCTCAAATTTGAATGTAGGTATCATGGTAATTCCTGAATGTTGGGATACATATTGTCACTGAAAATAGAATGTACTCAAGTACATGTTGGCCCTAATTTAATCTAAATAAATATGAAGTTTGTGATCTTTCAAAGGTGAAAAATGTATTCTATTTATTTATATATTTATTTATATATTCAACTCTATATCTTTTATGTTATCTTTAATGTAAACTTAAAGTAAATTTTGGCTCACTTAGCCATAAACAAAAATCCAGTATAATCATAGCTACTATTTCACTGATTACCTACTGTGTGTCAAGCTATGTACTTTATGCTTTCTTTATCTAAATAATGCCTCCTCAATTCTAGTAACACAGAAAGTTCCAGGCATTTTGTGTTAATATTATTTTAGTCTGAGTTGGCTGGTAGGAGCATGAGGCAGCCACTGTGCCTCATGCACTTAATCCATTGGGACATAAACATATCATCATGTTTTCTGTGTGCAGTAAAGTAAAAAGTTAGGAAACAATGATATAATTCTCACAATAACTCTAATAAGTTGTTACTGTTATTATTCTCATTTTATCCAAATGTGTGCTGGAAGAAGCTTAGAAATTTTGTTTAAAGAAGCTAAATAGAATTCTTTAGATCACATGGCTAGGAATTCTTATGCACTTTCTGTCTGACTCAGTCCTTAGCTTCCAAGGACTGACTATAGAGCCTCTCCAAATACATTTGTCCTCTACTTTCAAGTTGATCTGTATCCTGTTCTTCCTCTTTCTCACCGCTTCTTAGATGTATATTTGTGCAGGGTTTTTTTATTCCGCCTTATATATTTTACTTGCAAATCTTGTTTCATAAAAATGAAATATAGTTAAATGAGTGTGGGCTTTGAAATCAAGAAAACCTGGGTTGCAATCCAAATTATGGATGAGAGTCTCTAGAAACCTTTTCTGTGGATTAAGTTAATTACCTCCAAATTCTGTAGGGTTCTACTTCAGTTTAGTGAATGTTGCTGTAGACATGTAGAACTCACCAACATCAATGCAACTTGCAAATGCTCACACTAAGCAAATTTATAGTGGAGCATTTAGTTCAAATATGCTATGTCGATGAAGATGGTCCAGAATACAGTTACCAGACAGAAATGACTAAGTATCTTCAATTGCCATCCTTGATTAGCTGTGTGACTCCATTGTGTGCCAATCTTCTCCTAAACTACCATGATATAGACATACGATTGTTTTCAGTATCATGACCACAGATGCTGCTCTTTCCAAATTAACGCATTTGCTCCTACCTTTCTCTTTGAAATGTTATCTCTCAATTTTTATTCAGCTGATGCCTTTTCTTAGACTACATAAAACAAAGACTACTCTGTTTTCCTCTTTTTTTAATTTTAAAGGGGGTTACAATTCTGGGTTAGGTATATAAATGTTCATTATGCAGGTACCCTTGTTGATGAGGTATGCCATCCTTCCCCTGGCAGTTTCCCTCAACTGACAATCCCATCCCCTCTTTTTAGTTTATTATTATTTTTCTTAAAATTATTTTTTGTTTGTGTATTTCAATACCAAGTTGATCCCTATAAGAGTGTTTGATCCCTATAAGAGTATTTGATATTTATTTAATAAAAACTCTGATGGTAATTTCCACAGAAATAATTGCCTCATAAATCAATAAATAAAGTTTGCAAAGTTGAATGCATGGGGCTGTATATTGTAGAGCCAGAAATTTAAGAACATGATATCTTAGAAAAATGCATGAAAATATACTCTGGGGAATTTAAATTGGATAAATATCAATACTTCTGTGTGACTTGAAATGATTCTGCATCTGGCAGTAGATTACCTGGTAGTGGATACTGAAGCCAGATCCATTATTCACTGATGTGCTGAGGTTATATATTTTGAATTATGAGTACTGTATCCAGATTGTATAAAAAGTTACAAATGCAAAGACATGATAAATGGTTTTCTGAATCTATTGAAGAACATGCATTAGGAGGAGAATCAAATAACTTTTATTCAGATAACTCTCATGGTATTTGGCCCCAGTTAGTGCATACATTATATTGTTCTGTAATAAGAAAGGCTGCATGCACTGACTTTTATTAAATTTTTCTAGGTAATAAGTTGCTGAGATGATAAGTTGTCTGAAAACCAGGGAAGGTGTGAAGGTAAAATACATACTTTCTATGAGAAATATAGAGGTGTTTTTTTATGGGTCACAGTTTCTTCAAACTGGCAAACCAACAGCAATGACCTCTTGAGTAAGAATAGTATACAACTGCATGTGCAGCTGCTGGAACACAGTTATAGCAATAAAACTAAGGAATATCCTTGAATCTTACATACACAGCTCCTCCATTCAGGCAGGTGTCCTTTAATTTCAGATTTAGAAAAGCTTTATACTCAGAAGTATTTTGATTTCTTTGAGTAAGAGGTGACATAAAGATTTTCTCCCAGGTGTCAATAGAGTAACACAGCTTCCATATTTAATCTTTTAGCAGTTTTCTAGGCATGCCTCTAGTTATGCATTCCATAGAGGAATGAGGTCTGTAAACTCAAAGGGTTTGAGAGATTTAGAAATCCTGGTTAGGGCATTATTTTGTTTCTAAAGCCTTCTCAAAACTAATCTCAGTTTTAGAATATTATGCTCATTCAGGATATTAGGACAAAGGCCTATCCTCTTGAAAGAATCAGAAATTCATGCTATCATGCATTCAATAAATATTTGTTGAGTGCTATATGCCACAGTTTGAAATAAAACAACAAATAGAGCAAAGATCTGTAAGTTTGTAACATCCATGAGCCGAAATGTATATAAGTGGAGAAGATAGAAATAAACTAATTTTTGAAATTTATATAAGAGCTTTCTTGCTTTCATTTCAACATATAAAGTGTTTGGGAGCCATCATGTCTGTACTTTACAATGAGAAAAAACTAAGCAAACTAAAATGCAACAACTCTCCTTAGGTTTATCGAATAATTGAAGTCATTAGGGCAAACCAGTGTCACGAAAACTGGAAGGGAAAGTACTGAGAATCACAGCTTACTAAAAGTAGAAGTTTAGAAGCAGAAACTAACCAGTGGATTCAGTACCAGTGGAAACATTTAAACTGAAATCGACAAGTTGCTGGAGGCTCCGTTGTGAAATAACAAGAGAGTTAAAAATTCAGTGGCCCAATTATAGGGGCTCATTAGTTTTACCTCCAGGAACCCCAGCAGTTTCCAAAGGTGAAGACCAGAGAAAAATTATCTCATGCTTCTGCTGAGGAAAAGAAAAAAATTACCATTTTGAAATTGCCTAGTAAATTCTGTTCTTCTTAACAAAAAACAAAAACAAAAACAAAACAATAATAACAAATCTGCCCTCAGAAGAAATTATTTTAGCAAAGCCTAACCAACCTGTTTTAAAAGAGTCTAGTTGACTAGGGGAAGGGAAATCATTCAATTTCAGACCCTTCTAGTCTCTGTATTTTGCATGAAGAGGAAAAACAAGTCAAAACTTGAGAAATACATTTGAAAATCATAGCACAGGGTCAGAGGTTCACTAGAACACTGAGAACTAATCATAGGTTTATGAGCCATCACCCCTCTGCACACATCTTACCACTGCACCAAGTTTCACAGAGAAAAACAAACAAGACGAGTAGGATAGGCAGTGAAAAAACACGATCGGGGTTATCTATATACGATGGTCAGCAATGATAGTAGATGACCTTTGTAAAACAAAACAAAACAAAACAAAACAAAAAAGCAAACAAACAAAAAAGACAAATAAATGAGCTAACAAGAAATGAAAAGAAATTTAAGTGTGAGCCATGCAGCTATCTGGAAGCAAAGGTTCCCAGCAAATAATTTTTTTTAAAAAAAGCTACAAACTTTTAGAGGTTTGCTTATGCTTGGTGTGTTCAAGAAAGAGTGTATGGCAATGCCACTATAATGAAGAGGAAGAATAGTAAAAGTTAAGGTCAGAGCCATGGATAAGAACAATTGTGAAGAATTTTTCAAACTATCATATGGATTTTAGCTTTTGATTGCAATGAGGTAACAAGTTATTAAACGATTCTTAATAGAACAGTTACATGACCTTACCATCCTGAATACAATGCATCGATTGCATTATAAGAGATAAGCTAAAACCAATAATCTGTAATCAATAATTAATAATTAAACACCACGTAATATATCTTTAATTATTTAAATTAAATGTTGTGAAGTATATTTTTTCTGAGAAACTCAATAATTTATTCTAGTGCTAATAGATAACAAGTAAATAAATAAAACTTCATTGTCAGGAGTCTATATGCATACTCATATGTGCATGTATATCTAGCAAAAAAAAAATGACCATGACTATATTTATCACTAAACAGATATAAAAAGTCTCACAAAGCATTATTATATACTATATAAACCTCATATAAAAAGACTAGAATGTAAGAATTGTTATATATTTCCTCTATTATCTTTCTCATTAAGGGGTTCCTTTTATCCTGACACAGACTCTAATGACTGTCATTGCATTGGTTTGCTTGGACTATAAAATTTCAGACTGAGATGGGATATTAGATATTATCTAGTATTTGTCACACCTAGATTATTATTGGAATCACCTGACAAACCAAAAAATACAAACTTCCCAACTCCTTGAATTTCTGATATTGTAGATCAGGACAACCATAAATCTCTCATTTTAAATATGATTTAAATGATCATAAGATGATTAAAATGATCAGTCAGAATTGACAACTATACATTATAGAGTTGAATATTCGCTATTTCATTTCTTTAGACTGTTATTTGATTTGCAATTGAATTATTTAGACCATAATTGAAGATTTTTGGTAATAGATATCTTTCATCTCAATAAAATAATTATTCCTTTTGAAGTTTCTTATGAGATTTTTGACTTATTTTGGATAGAAAACACCTTGCAGTCCAGTATCATTTTGAGTCATTTTTATAGACTCTTGCCTCTTCTCAGACTCAATAAACCACAAATTGCACATTTATTCTATTCTATATATTTTTAAATAGGTTCAGTATGGTTCACTTTCTGTATCACTCTATATCAAGTCAACACCTTTGCCTGGTGCACCATACTATTAGCCTCATATCTATTATCGCATACTTATATCCACCCAACACTTGAAATGATTCAAATAGTTTTGTGCATTATTGAGTCTCTCTTTCTCGCTCTCTCTCTCTCTTTCTCTCTCTCTCTCCCCCCACTTCCATGCTACCTATCTCCTACTATTTTTACCCATGGTTACTCTTTGACTCTGACTTATGCTAATTATCTTGAAAATAACATTTTCTCAGGTAAGAACATGCTACTCCCCATTTTCAGTTGTTTTGCAAGCATTATATCTTCAACATTAATGTTAATATCTTATGAGATTGCTTTCTTGTCATAAAGTCTATAATATTCTTAACAACTTATCTTCCTCCTCATCTTTTTCCTCCTCCTCTCTCTTCCTCCTCCTCCTCCTTCTTCTTCCCTTATTCCTATTCCTTCCCCTCCTTCTCTACCCCTTCCTCTTTTTCTTCTTCCTCTCCTCCTCCTTCTCCTTTTTTCTCCTTCCCCTCCACTCCTTCCTATTCTCCACTATATCTCTAAATGAAGAGGAAAACTACACAATTTCAGTTTAATACTGATTTACCAAAAGTACTGGGCACAGTCCTTGTCAAATATTTGGTATTCAATAACAAATTGGTATGTCCCCAAAAATTCCAGCATATAAAAGAAACTGAAAGGAGATGATGTATTATTCATGGCCCAATCATAAATGAAAAATCACATTAATAATATGAACATTGAATAGTTAATCCAAAAGTTATTAATTAGTTAGCAACAGAATAAATATTAAGGAACAACAAAGTCTTAAAACGTGCAAGAGTCGTGAATATTGAAAAAAATGATTGTCTCTATGGTTGGGGCAGAGTACAAAGAAAGAAACAAATTTTGAACCCCCCCCCCCCATTCAAGGCTGAAGTTTAGACCTCACAAAAAAATATGAAAAAAGAATCTCCTGCTATATGATACAGGAATTATCTATGATGCTGCAGGTCAGGACTGGACAGCAGTAAATGTCCATGTGACTGTAAAAGCACTTGTTGATAAGCTGGCTAAGAGGAAAGTTGGAACTCACCAAGAAACTTTCCATGGGGCTGCTATGGGAACTTGCTAGAAAACCTCATTCTAGAGAAACTGAGAAACTCTCTTGGATGTTGCCCATGAGTAAAAATATATATATGAAATAACAAAGAAAAATTATAAGCAAACTTAGGCAGGTCCAGAAGTTAGCAGGAAGTTTCATGTGCAGGTGGCTCAAATGCTTTCAACACCAGTTGCTATTGTATCATCTCCCCTTACCCAGTCTATACTTATGGTTCTATTGGTGTTTCTTGCAACAGTTAACTGTTAAACTGTAAAGAGAAAACAATCACAATACCTGGTTTGCATCTGTTAGCATGATATGCTAGTACCACCTAAAATTGGCCAGCTATAGCACTACAGCCACACACAAGGACATCCCTAAAGAATAGCAGAAAGATGAAATGCTTCCAGTGGGCAAAACTTGAAGTCAGTGCATTCAGTTGTCCAATATGTTTATATGTTTAGAGTGGCAGATGACTGGTAGCACGTTAATTATGAAAAGTTAATAATGGTTTAGTTAGATGTTCAGGGATTTGAAAAAAATATATAATTGAAAGATAGGTGATGCAGAAATTTGGAAAAGAATTACCTACACGCACATTCTGGAATTAGTACAGACTGTGAATATATTTGTTCCAGTGTGGATGTCCACTGAAAGACATTCACAGCAAGTGAGGTTCTAAATAATCAAATGGATAAAATAATATGTTCTGTGGATATTGGTCAGCCTCTTTTCCAAGCCCATACAGTGCTAGGTCAATAGGTCTATGAACAAAATGATCATGGTGATAGAAATGGAGACTATGCATTAACTCAATAAAATGAAATTTCTCTTGCCAAGGCTGACCTGACTAACCATATTGCTGAGTGCCTAATATGTTATTATTTAGCCTAACACTGAGGACCAGATACAGTCATTGCTCTGGGAGAAAAGACAACCTGGTGGCTGTTGATTACATTGGACCTCTTTCATCATGAAGAGGGCTGCAATTTGTCTCCCTTAAATAGATATAATTCTGGATATAAATTAATTGCCTTCTTTCTAACATCAACGATTTGCCTTCTGCCAGCATCAACCATCATAGTCTGTCCAGGTTTCTATAACAAAATACTATAGATTCGGTAACTTATAAACAACAGAAATTTATTTTTCATAGTTAGGGAGACTAGAAAATACAAAATCGAGGTGTTGGCGAGGCCCTATTTCCCATTCACAGATGGCAACTTTTAACTGTGTTCTTACATGAGGGAAAGGGTGAATGAGCACCCTTAGATCTATTTCATAAGGGCACTAATCCCACTTATAAGGGCCCTGCCCATGTGACCCAATTACCACCCCAAAGTCTCACCCCTTAATACTATCATACTAACATATGGATTTTTGTAGGACAAAAACACTTAGATCATAGAATCACCAGTCATATTTCCCAGAATGCCTTACCAACATATATGATATTCCCCACGACAACACTTCTGATGAAGGAACTCCTTTCTCATCAACAGAAGAACAGCAATAGGTTCATGCTCATGAAACATATTAACTTATTTTAACACATAATCAAGCACCCACAGAATGAGTTAAATGTAGAATAATTTCTTCGAGATTCAACAATGGCATCCACTGGCACCCACTGCCATTCAACAATTGCACCCACTGCCATTCAACAGTGGCATCCAGATTTTAAGAAGATAATATATGTGTCTCTTATAATTTGAATCAGAAAAATTATAACTAGCTGTCTTCCCAAAATACACAACACATGAGTCCAGAAGTCAAGCAGCAGAAGTGAGGGTGACTTCTCTCAATGTTATCACTTAATATTCTCTCTGATTTTTTTATTTTACTCTTGGAAAACTTGAGCTCTGCCTGTTTAAAGGTCTTAGTTCCTAAGGCATGAATACTTCAACTACGAGACACAGCACCCTTTCAATTGTAAGATGAGGTTGCCACGAAGTCATTTGAGAATTATTTTTGCCACTAAACCAATGTAGGAAAAAAAATGGTTACTCTGCCAGCTGAAGTGATTGATGCCAATGAACAATTAGATATTTTTTCACTGATACATAGTGAGGAAAAAGAGGAAAATGTCTGAAATATCAGGGTGCCCATCAATACTTCTTTAACTAGTAACACAGGTTAATGAAAAATGATGGTAATCAAAATAATAAATAAATAAATAATAAATAAGAAGATGGTTGTGAACTTAAACCCACAATAAGGATTTTACAACATAAATTTTGATTTTACAACAACACACCAGATAAAAATTTTCAACTGAAGTTCTGGCTGAGTGCAGGGGGTAGACTGATATACAGTGGAAGAAGGAAACCATGCTTATCAGCTACAATATTGTGACCAATTTTAGTGACAGTAGCAGTACTAGCCTTGCATATTCTCTCCCTCTCTCCCTATGTCCCTTCTTCTCTCTGTCTCTCTGACCATATATATAGAGAGAAGAAAGGGAAGGAAGGAAAGAGGGAGGGAAGGAAGGAAGAAAATCATATATATAGATATATATCTATATTTATATATATGATTTTATATATCTATATCTATAGATATATATATATATCTTCCTCTCTCCTAAAACAATTGGTAAAACTATACATTTCCTAATTTTGAAGAGGCAAAAAAAAGAAAGTTAGTCTCCTTTATGACAAAGCTTCCTCCAGCACTAGTGCTACCCATAACACAGTTAATAGCATGCTAGGCTCCTGCTAGATGATTTTCCCTTACTGCTAGTCTATTGCAGAGTATGGCTTCTTCCAATTCCAGCTCCTGCAGAAAGTGGGTTTTCTAGCTTCTGGTTCCTGAAGCAATTGGTTTTTTATAGTGTCTTTAAAACACCCTACAATGACATCAGAGTAGGATATCACAAGTGAGTCACCTTTTTTTCTTACAAGTGTTTTCTTTTGACTCCCTTAGGTGGCATTATAGGCATTCTATAGTGGCAATTCTTCTTGTAGATGTCTTCCAATTCCAAAGAAAGTATATTTTCAGAGGTATCTCAGTAATGTTTCCCGCCATCCACTGGTCCAGTCATGTTGACATATAATATTAACCATCACAAAGTGATCACCCTTGTATCACTAAATTGCTCTTTATTCTTTGGAAAATATATGTTTTGATTGTTTCTTATAGCTATAAAATTATATGTCAAAAACTGCTTTGTTTTCACTACTTTAAAGTGACAATTCAAGATTAATGTGATAGTTTCATAATATACATTGAGTTTCTTACAAGAAATAAAGAAGTGACATTTTAACACCATCATTATAGTATTTTAATATATTTAACAGAGACTATATCATTCACTATATGGCATGAATAATGAAACAAACTAGGAAAATGAAAAAAAACCAGTCTGCAATATCTTTTGACGTGTTCATGAATAGATATGGAAGCATCTTCTGTTCTATAACCAACACCAGGTACAATATTATAAAAGATGATAAAAGGGAAAAACTTACATACTCTAGTTCAATTTGATTTTGACATTTGTACAATAAATGTTGCTTTGAAGTGTTTGTCAAGATTTATTTTATCAGTGGAAATAAAACCAAGGCTAAAAAGATCTAATTTTAGGCTGGGCACGGTGGCTCAGTCTGTAATCCCAGCACTTTGGGAGGCAGAGGCAAGAGGATTGCCTGAGCCTGGGGGATCGAGATCAGTCTGGGCAACTTGTGAGACCTCGTCTCTACAATAAAACACAAAAAATAGTCAGGTATGGTGGCATGCATCTATAGTTTCAGCTACTTGGAAGGTTGAGATGGAAAGATCGCCTAAGCTCAGCAGGTCGAGGCTGCAGTGGCTGTGAGCATGCCACAGCACTCCAGCCTGGGCAACAAGAGTGAGACACTCCAACTCAAAAAAAAAAAAAAAAAAAAGGATCTAGCTTCTAATCCAGAGACTTTTTATACCCTTGTCAAATTAATTTTACTTTAGGATTTTCACATGTAAAAAAAAAAAGAAATAGAAGAGAAGTATAACCTCTAATAGAATGCTCTGTTTTACATTCTCTAATTCTATATTATTGGTGGCAGAGCAGTAGCCTCCAGTTTTGAAAAGAATACAATGGAGTTGTTGAGAAAACAGAAGATTTTACATAAAAATGAAATGACCATTTGTTAAAAATTAACTCTAGCAACTCCACCCTATATGTGCACATATATCAGTGTATAGCAAGGGTATGATCTTTGCATAGTTTTTGTCATTTCATTATTTTTAAAAATATGTATCAAAAACCTGCACTCAGCATTCCTACACAGCTCGATGATGCCATTTCCATTTTGGTAGACAACCCAAATTCCAACTCATGTTTTTAAAAATGCTGAAGCATTTTAATTGACTTTTCTTCTGTTTTGACTAACTAAATTGACAAATTAGACTATGAAATCAATATGAGCATCATACTAAATGAGGCATTAGGCTCTTTCAGGTATTACCAAGTATTAAAATAGTGTTCTCTTTTAAGAATGATATGAGTAGTCTATTTCTTTTTTCCATTTTCAGACAGAAATAACTCAATTTACTTGCAGATATAAAAAAAGTCTCAATTTACTCATAATGAAAATAGTACTGATACTACATTTTACTCAATATATAAATTTTCATTACCTTTTGTGTTATTGACACCAAAATAAAAAGGAACAAGTTAGTTTTTTATGCTAAGGAATTGTTTACCCTAATCTATTAGGACAAGGAAAGAAAATCACAACTGAATCTGAATACTTGGTATATATCTACATACATGACTTAAGTCTGATTTTGTAAACTATTAGTATATAAAGCAATGGACATATATTACTCTAATACACAAATATACGCACACACATTATATATATATATATATCTTTGTTACATATATATATATGTAAATGGCATTATATTGCTACTACACCTCTTACCAAGAGGTGGCAGTACCATATTTCTTACATACATAAATTTATAGGAATTATTTCATATTGATTTAATTTATTATTTTCCCTTCTGTGAAAAATACTGACACAAGGTACAAGTTTGTGCTTACTTTTATTCCCATAGAACTCTATTAATGTATATGATTATTGAAGCATAGTCTTTGTAGTCCATTATTAATCTTCTTTGTAGAAATTATCTAGAGTCATTTTCATTATGAATAGCATTCTGTCATGATTGCCAGCATACTCATAGCAGGCTCACTCACCCTAATACCCAGTTCTTATGTGCTTAAGAAATGAAAAGTAATTACAAAAATAACAAACAAAAATAAAGTCTAATGTAACTGAATGGTATGTAAGGATATGTTGTAATATTTATGTACATAAATGAATTTTTATTTAAATAATACAGACCCTTGTTCTCAAAGTGTAGTCTACATTCGTCACCATATTAGTCACTGGAGAGCTCATTACGAATGAAGAATCTCAGGACCCACACAGACCTGCTTAATCTAATGTGCATTCTACCAAGGTTCTCAAGTGATTTGTTTGTACAGTAAATGGCGAGAAGCACCCATCTGGATTGACTAGGAACAACAGCACTGATAATCACAACTGGCCTTAGAACAGCTGTATTCCACCAACACCTGTGCCTCACTGGCTGCCATAGAGAGAAGGAAAACTCTTAGAGTTAAGCAATTCCATCCTCATTTGTGTTTTATACAATAGAGTTACGAGAATGTGGTGAAATGCAACATCAGTATTAACAGTGAATCACCTATACTAGAGAACCATTAGAAAAAAATAATTGAATTTAAATAATCTCTAAATTATTTTAGAACAGGCAGTTTTACATTTACTTTTGAAATAGATGCCTTCTTTTGGACTGAATGTAATTAATTTACTTTAATGCACTCTATGGTAAGTATATGTTTTCACACACTGAAGCTCTCCCTGGCTCTGTATGAAAGATAAAATAATAACTTGACAAGGTAAATGAATTTACCTTTATGAGCTATATTGTAAATATAACACATGTCTTTACACATTGAAGCTCTCCTTGGCACCATATGAAAGGTAAAAGAACAACTTTATGTGTGCTTAGATACACATGTTGATCTCACCTGTTTTTAAGAAACTCTGGCTCTGACTCAAATGACAGCAAAATTACAAGCCACAGTGATAATTTGGCCATTCTTTTTGTTTTTCTCTTTTCTTCTCAATCAAACATGCTAATCTAAGTTAAATTACCAACATTATAGAAGTTTACATTAAGTATTTATCTAAGCTCTCCACTAAAATATAGGAGGCTGAGCATGGATGAACAGGTATACATACCTCCTTAGCTCCTGTTGTACCTTGACCCTGAATCTCAGTTGATATCAGATGATAGCCATGCAAAATTTAGTTTTGTATTTAAAATAGAGAACTTTTAAGTCACAAAGGAAAGAATTTGGGGAGAATAGAGGAAAGGCATCTATCTGTGTCAGGTCTCACAGCATAGACCATTTTAGAAATTAATACATGAGAGACAGTTTAGAATCTTCTGAAATTGACATAAGGAGGTACTTGAGATGTGCTACTCTGATTACAGGCATTATTCAGTCAATGTTTATGTGTTGAAAAAAATTGATCACTTCCAAAATAAATCTGGCAATGTACTACTATAAGAGGAGAGTATCAGATACAAACTACCGTTTGTTTTTAGGTGAACGGTAGCATCTTCATGATGTGGAAAGTGAAGTGTTTGTCACCATTTTGGCAGACAGTGGTATTTACAGAGGAAGGGCAGCGATCCTATGTGACTGCTGCCAATAGACTGTTTAGTATGCACAAGTAAGACAGCCCTTTGGGAACTCCCATAAACAGTGTGAGAGGGATAAACTTGGAATGAGACAGTTTCTATCAAACTGCTAGGAATTCTGTTAACTATAAGTTGATCATAAAATAGCAATAGAAGCATTATTTTATAATCACTTAGAGCTCTGTGACATCTGGGCTACAGAGATAAAACTCAAGGGAAAGAAGCAGCCATTGTTTCATGTACAAACACACCTTTCATCCAGCTTTTCTTATTTTGTTTTTGATGGGACGGCACACATTCCTAAAGCTTAAATAAACACACTTTGTTGACAGGGAAACTACTGCTCCCAATCAACCACCATTGACTGGATACTCTCATGTTCAGTGTGTAATTCTTATTTAAGTCCTAAACAGAAAATAAAAAGGAAGAAAATAAAAAGAATTTTCTTTTCTCTTGGGCCTTTAAGGACAGGGTAAGAGAAGAGAAAGAATCATCACTCTGTAAAACAAAATCTCTTAATTATCAAATATATCGTATTATTAAACCAACAATATTTTTGCACATACAGATAAATTAAATGAAATGCTATATTAAAAGACCAAATATATTTATACAGAATTCAGAATACAAAAGACAGTATACAAAAGACACTATACAAAACTTAAATTTGCTGCTAGCAAATATTTCAAAAGTGAGATCATATTGAGGCCATAAAGCAAAATAAATTGATTAGAAAATTTTAATATAATACTAATATGTACACTTTATTTTGCTTTAAGTTTTACTACATTTATCGTAATTGTGTCTAAAAATAAATATATTTTCCACTTCTTAAATGTAAGGACTTAGTATAAGTACCTATAGTTTTTAAACACAGAACTAATATGTTACATCAAAATGAGATTTTAATTGAAAGTCTTGTGTTTTTAAGTTTACTATTTATTCTATTGTTCCATTTTGATTCTTCCTTAATGATAATAGAAAATTTCACTAACAATTTTTTGCATATTTAAATAAATTCTGGAGGCATCATCAGATTTCATTTTGCTTTAGAGAACATAAATATATAAAAAGGAAACAGTCTGTGATTCAACTAGGTTGTGGGATATTTAAAATGCATCACGAATGACAAAACAAGAAAAAAATACGCCTGAAGATTATATATTATAAAACACAACTGAATGCGTTGAAATGATATGGTAAAAAACAAGCCATAGTAGCTATCTTCAATTGAATTAGGGCATAATATTTTACTGGAATATATGAAACAACTTAAAATAGCTTTAATATGCCTTAATGATAAACTTATTATAACAATGTTTACATATAAGTGAAGAATTAAATTAAGAAAATTAAAAATTTAATTGAATAAAAATGAGTCAAATATGCCACAATTTAGAGATAAAGAAAAAAATTGACATTGAACATATATTTTTCTTTCATGCTTGAGTCAAATTCATGAAAATGTAGTTGAGCTCAGGGTCTGTTCTCGGTAAGTGATTGTGACTTTTTTTACATTTTCCTTTGAAGCTATAGTATAAACATCATCAATTGCTATCTTATTCAGCTTCAACTGCTATAGCAAACTACCAATGGCTAAAACAGAAATGTAGTTCTCACAGTTTTGAAGGCAGGAAACTTGATATCAGAGTGCCAGCCTGTTTGGGTTCGCTAATGGCCTTCTTCATGGTTTCTGCCTACGGATTTCTTGTATCCCCCTTCCACACAGAAAGAGAGCAAGAGAGTCCACTGAGGTTCCTTTTACAAAGGCGCAAATCCTATTTATAAAGTCTTCACCCTCATGATTTAATCATGCCCCAAAGGCCTCACCTCCTAATGCTATCTCATTAGTGATTAGCACTTCAACATTTAAATTCTGAGGGAACATATTCAATCCAAAACAATTGCCTTTAATATAATTTTTATTTAAAGGTATTGTTCTGTTTTTTTAAGAATTTGCTGATTTTGTTGCAGCAAATGGGTAAGAGCTAAAGAAATACCCTTAGCAGAAGTAGGCATGGGGTAGGGAAGGCACTGATAATATTTTGTCTTAGAGAGTCACTCCTTCTGTAGTCTTCCCCTTAAAGAAAAATGCCATATCATGTTTCTCCAAAAGTTCTGCAAGAGACTTAAATTTAACTAACTGTAGGATTAATTCGCCCGCCCCACATCAGTTTGTACCATGAGATGATAATTATTTTCCATAACTTTCATGGTACTTCTATTAAATACAGTAGGAGATTGTCCTAGTTCTTGCACTGTCCATGGAAAACACCTGCAGATGCCCCTTGATATCGCCTCACACAAATCCCCATAGTTATCACTCAGTGATTCAATGATGT
The DNA here is from genome assembly GCA_963574415.1 of Tarsius wallacei. Lineage (NCBI taxonomy): Eukaryota > Metazoa > Chordata > Mammalia > Primates > Tarsiidae > Tarsius > Tarsius wallacei. The sequence goes on along the minus strand of CAUYQG010076767.1, from coordinate 10,654 downwards.
GCACAAATATTTATACTTGTAAGTTTTGTCTGGAACAGGTTAGAACCTTCTGCCTAGTTAGTATAGAAGTTATAATAGGGTGGCTCTGACACTAATTGACAGATTACCCAGATTCAATGCCAGAGAATGGTAACTAGGATATAATTTTTTCACCAATATTTGAACTTACTGTCTATTATACATCCTACAATCTCTTTCCAAATTATCCTTTATTAATAGGGAAAAAATATCATGTTTTGCATAGTAGATCATAATATTTTAGACAACATGTCATTACCAATTCCTAATGAATTTCTTTAAATGTCTTTAATCAACCCACAAAGAGCTTTTATTCTTCCTTTTGCAGAAATCCGTGTCTATGTCAGCATGCAATCTTCTTGGCTAAAATTTTCAAAACCCACGACAGATCTGTGATTTTAACATACATGTAAGCTAAAAGTGGCTTGTCAGTTTTATAGAAGTGACAGAACTTATGAGACACATGGATCAGAGACAGAATTTTGTTACTTATAGTAATTCAAGCAGCATGAGCATCAGAGGATTTTCTCAGTCCCTGCAACAAAAATCACATGGGAGTCACTCAGCTGGGTGTGGATGGATGCTTGTAAATGTAATTGTTTACATGATATGAAAGAAATTATTTATTTTGGAAACTTAAATCATTTATAATGGGCAGTAAGCCTGCCTTTTCCAAAGGGATACTCTCTCTGTCTTCCTAGGCTGGCAGCTAAACAAACATCATTAAAGAGATAGACTAAAACAATGGCAATGTCTGCAAAATGTTGGGAAAACTTAGAGACCCATAAATAGTTCTCTCTCAAGATTCGTTTATTAGTGTTACATACTCTTGTCTCCTTCCCACTCCTCTTTCCCTCCTCCACCCTTCCCTCTCTCTCTTCTTTGTTTTTTCTTTTTTTTCCCCTAAAGTTCTGTACTTAGCTCTAATTTACTTCACAAAGACAAGACTAAAATAGTATTTAAGAAGTATTTTCAAATGCAATTTTTAGATTACCTTTCTCTTTCAGATTTTATTTTTATTTGTCATATTTGTGGTTATATATGAATGTGGATAAAGTTTTAATTAAATTGGCCCTATGCAACTGTAGAAAATTATTTTAAAATGAGATTTTCCAATGAAATTGTTGAAAATTCAGATTCTCAGGTAATTCTTGTGAAAATATTCAGTATGCCTAAGATGATACCCTAAATATTATGTTTTTAAATTGGAGCCAACCTAAGTCTTAAATAGGGTAATTTTGAGAAAAACAGGCATAGAGATATTTTAAGAAAGAACAAAAAGAATAGACCTGAGTTAAATAAATGTTGACAATTACAAACAAACTTACAATTAAAGCACTTCTTTTTGTGCTCTAATTAAGTAAACATTTTGACTATGTTCATAACCAGTGTTTTCTTTAAATTTATCAACAAAGGTAAATTAACTGATTTTTTTACTGTAGCATATTAGTATAATTTAGTATAACAACTTTATGCAATTTAATTTGATGCCACACAAAAACGTATCTGTAAAATGTAACAAGTGAGAAAACAGGTAAAACAAAACAAATATGAAAATGTAAAATTTAATTTAGTTTATAACAGCTTGCATTTTGTTGACAACATAACTTATATACTGAAATTTTCAAATGAATGGAATTATATTAACAAAATGAAAACAAATTATTGAAAAATAAATACATATTCATAGTACAATAGACTTATACTGTTTAGGACCTACTTAATGAAAACATATGTATTTAGGTTTTTGTTTCTTTGATCGTTCACTTAGAATGATAGTCTTCAGCGGCATCCAGGTTGCTGCAGAGGTCATGGTTTTGTTCTTCTTTATGGTTGTTTAGTATTCCATCACGTATATGCATTTTTTTTTTTTGTCCAATTCACTTTTGATGGGCATCTGGGTTGGTTCCACGCTTTTGCTATTATAAATAGCTGCAGTGAACATAGGTATGGAGGTGTCTCTTTGGTAGAGTGATTTATGTTCCCCTGGGTATATTCCCAGATGTGAGATTGCTGAATTATATATATGGTAGCTCAATTTTTAGTTTCAGAAAATGCCACACTGCTTACCACAAAGGTTAAGTAGCTTACATTTCCATGAATAATATAGAGGCATTCCCTTTTCTCTGTAACCTCACCAACATCTGTTTGTTGTTTTTTTTTTTGACTTTTTAATGATAGCCATCCTTCCAAGTGTGAAGTGATATCTCATTATAGTTTTGATTTGCATATTGAATGTCTTCTTTAAAGAAGTGTCTGACCATGAATTTTGCCCACTTTTTAATGTTTTTTTTTCTGTAAATTCATTTTAGTTCCTTATACATACTGAAAGTTAAGCCTTTGTCAAATGCATAGCTTGCAAATATTTTTTTCCCATATTTGGCTTCTCTCTTTACTCTCTTGAGGTTTCCCTTTGCTGTGCAAAAACTGTATAGCTTGCTAAGTTCCCACCTGTCAGTTTTAGATTTTGCTGCATTTGCTTTTGAATACTTCACCATGAACTTCTTGCCTACTTTTATGTCCAAAAGGGTGTCCATAGGTTTTCTTCTAAGATTCTTTCAGTTTGGAGTTTCCTATTTAAATCTTTGATCCATTTTGAGTTAATTTTTGTATATAGTGATAGGGGTAGGGGTCAAGTTTTATTCTTATGCATGTGGACAACCAATTTTTTCGGCACCATTTGCTAAATGGTTTCTTTCCCCAATGTTTGATTTCTTCAGCTTTGTCAAAGAAGGGTTGGGTGAAGGTCCATAGTTTTATTTCCAGAGTCTCTGTCTTGTTTCATTGGTTAATGTGTCTATTTTTGTACCAGTGCCTTGCTGTATTGATTAATGTGGCCTTGCTGTGAAGTTTGAAGTCTGGAAGAGTGACGCCTTCTGCTTTGTTTTTTTGCAGTTGTTGTTGAGAATTGTTTTAGCTAGTCAGGCTCGTTTTTACTTCCATACAAATTTCTGTATTGCCTCTTCTAGATCTGTGAAATATGATGCTGGTAATTTGATAGGGATTGCAATGAATCTGTAGATTGTCTTGGGTAGAATAGATATCTTCATAATATGGATTTTTCCACCTTCTGAGCATGAAATGTTCTTTCCTTTTTTTGTGTCAGCCTTGATTTCTTTGAGCAATGTTTTCTAATTCTAAAAGAGGTCTCTCAACTCTTTGGTTAAATGGATGCCACAGTATTTCATTTTATTTTTGGCTATTGTGAATATAATTGTGTTTTTATTTGGTTCTTAGCCTGCTTGTTGTTGGCATAAAGGAATGGAACTGCTTTTTGCACACTGATTTTGTATGCTGAGACTTTACCAAAGTTGTTTATGAGTGCAAGGAGGTTTTTGACAGACTTTCTAGGGTTTTATAAATACAGAATCATACTATATGTAAATAAGGATAATTTAACTTCCTCTTTTCCCACTTGGGTATTCCTTATTTTTTTCTCCTATCTGATTGCTCTGGCTAGGACTCCTAGTACTATGTTAAATAGGAGGAGTGAGAGTGGATTTTCTTGTCTTGTTCTAGTTCTTAAGAGGAATACTTTCAGCTTCTGCCCACCAAGTATGAAGTTGGCAGTGTGTTTGTCGTAGATGGTTTTTATTATTTTGAGAAATGTTCCTTCAATGCCTAGGTGCTTGAGGGTTTGTATCTGTAAGGGATGTTGGATTTTATTGAACATTCTTTGTATACCTAATAAGTTAATTATGTGGCTCATTCTTGGTTTTACACCTGTATATATTACGGTTATAGATTTGTGTACATTTATCTAGCTCTGCATTTCAGGAAGGGAGCTCATCTGCTCATAATGGATGATTCTTGAAATGTGTAGTTGGATACAATTTGCTAGCATCTTGTTAAGAAATTTTGCACCTATGTTCATCAGGGAAATTGATCTGTAGTTTTCTTTCCTTGTTGGATCTTTGCCATTTTGGGGTATCAGGATGATACTGGCCTCATAGAATGAACTAAGGAGAATTCCTTCCTTCTCAATTGCTTGAAATACTTTCAATAGGATTGATATCAGCTCTTCCTTGTTCATTTTATAGCACGAGTCTCCAATCCCTAGGTCATAGACCAGTCCCCAGGACACAGACTAGTATCAGCTGGTTAGCAGCTGGGCCATACAGCAGGAGATGAGCAGTGAGTGAGCAAATAAAACTTATTTTGTATTTACAGCAGATGTAAAAACAAGAACTATGTGATTACATCATTAGTTGTGGAAATAGCTTTCAATAAAATCCAGCATCCCGGGCTCGGTGGCTCAGCCTGTAATCCCGCGCCTTTGGGAGGCTGAGGTGAGTGGATTGCCTGAGCCCGAGGGTTCGAGACTCGCCTGGGCAACTTGGCGAGACCTCATCTCTACAATAAATCAAAAAATCAGTCGGGCATGGTAGCGTGTGCCTGTAGTTCCGGATACTCGGAAGGCTGAGGCAGAAGGATCGCCGGAGCCCAGTGGGTTGAGGCTGCGGTGGGCGGGAGCGGCCACTGCACTCCAGTCTGGGCGACAGAGTGAGACTCCAACTCAAAAAAAAAAAAAGATCTTCCTTAAGCATTCTCTGAAGGAGTAATCTGGAGGTGGCATATTCTCTTAGGGATTGGATTTCTAGGAAGTATTGTATTTCATTTAAGAAGCTAAGTTTGGCAGGATAAAATTTTCTTGGCTAAATTTTTTTTTTTATTTAAGAATGTCAAAGATGGGACTCAAGTCTCTTCTGGCTTATAAGGTTACTGCTGAGAAACCTGCTGCAATTCTAATGGGTCTTCATTGGTAAGTTGTCTGTCTCTTCTGTCTGCCTTTACAATGATTTTAATGCTTCCCATGGGAAGATGGATTATTATGTGCTTAGAGATTGTCTTTTGTGTAATAACTCACAGGAATTCACTGAATCTTTTGTGTCTGCATAGTCACCTTTCTAGCAAGATAGAAAAAAATTTCTTAGGTGACCTCTCAGAGGGGTTATTTTGGGTTGCTCTCAGTTTCCCCTTGTTTCCCAGGGAAGCCAATCTACTATAGATTTGTCTCTTTACATAATCCCAAACCTCTTGTAGACTTCGCTTCTAAGCTTTTTCTCCTTGTTTTTGTCAGACTGGGTTAGTTCAATAGTTTAATCCTCAAGCTCTGAGATTTTTTCTTCTGCTTAATAAATCATTGTTAAGGCTTGTTGCTGTGTTTTGAAATTCCTGGAAAGAATTCTTCATTTCCAAGAGTTAAAATTGTGCTTCTTTTTATAATGACCAGCTCAGCTTTCACATACTGTACTGTTTTGGTGGCCTGGATGATCTGTGTGTCTATCATATCATGAATCTCATTCAGTGTTTTGCCATCCATAGTCCGAATTTTATGCCTGCATCAAGGACAGGATGTTCTAGATGGATTTCATTGCTTGGAATTTGGGAGACTCTTTTGGGTGTCAGCTCATTAAGGTTTTGTGAACTGCCAGCAGGTTTTGTTGTTGTTGTTGTTGTTTTTACTGATTCTTATTTGTGTTGACAAACTCTTCTCTTTCTATTTTTTGTTTTGTTTTGTATTAAGTTATATAAGGGTGTTACTGTTGAGATGGCCATTTGTGGACATGTTTTTTTTTTTGTTGTTTTTTTTTTTTGTCCTCCCTCTTCTGGATCACCTGTGGGGTGGCAGCAGTGGCAAGGTGGAGGATAATTTTAAGAGAGACTGTCAGGAACTACTTCACTGGTACAGATCAGTGGAAATGGAGTATTCCCCTCCCTCTGAGATAAGTGACAAGGAACCTGGCTGAAGTTCTATCAGTATGTTTCTTCCCAAACTGCTTGTTGGCAGAATTGGCAGGCAGCCAACTGTGGCCCTGTGGGTCTTATCTAGCTCAGGTGATGTTGGGGTTGTGGATGGCCGCCTCCTGTCTGGACGGGGCCTCCACTTTTGCCCAAAGGTAGAATGGAAGAAGTGTGGGGTTGTTATTTATTCCTCTGTTCATAAGTGCTCTGCAGAAGTGTCCTTCTTAAATTCTATTTTGCTCCATGAGAGATACAATGGCAACCATGGCAGTTCCCTCAGGGCAATCTATGTCTGTAGCCTTAACCTAGGGCCACATCAGCTGCCAGTGCCAGAGAAATTTTCCTGTATTGGTCACATCATCCTTGCTGTGTGCTGGGGAGGGAGGAATGGGGGAGCATCCACATGACACAGACCACACCTACAGGATATTTCCCACTGAGCTTTTCCATGGAGGGGTCAGTGGCCACAGCCTGAATAATCTAGAAGCCTGGGTTCCCTGGGCGTCACATGGCACCTCCCAGTGCCTCTGTCTGTATTCAGGGCAACTCTCTGCACCTAATCAGTGAAAGAGGAGTACAGGTAGAATTCCTCAGCTGTCCTTTTCTTGCCTGAGACTGCAGAAGCTCACATGAAATATGTAGAGTAGAAACACTGTCATTTTTGCTCACTCCTTTTGTTACCAGTGACACTCTCCTGTACTCATATTGTGGTTGCCTCTAGGTATGTCTAAGGCTTGGAACTGTGCATTCTACACATGCCTGGGTGAATGTCTAACGGACCTCAGCTTGGGTTTTCAGATTGACCTTAAAACCCTAAGCCCACTCCTTCTCATAGGTATTTTTCTAGAGAGCTACAATCATGCAATATCTTCAGTTCCTCCCCCTAAATTAAATTATTAAATAGACACTGCCCTTCACTTGTGTTGAATATGTCACATTGTAAGGAATAAAAACTGATGACAACAATATTATTTCCATTAAGATTTGTTTTATCCTAAAGAGCAGACATGAAAAACAATTTCATTCTTACAAGATGTTGCAAAATACTAAACTGAAGTTGTGTTTTATAACAGGCACAAAGGAGAGATACTCATTTATTTAATCTACTGGATAACCAATCATTAGTTATTGAATAAAATTAAGTGCAACTGACTTTTTTCCTTCTCAAAGTGTTCATGTGTGGTTTTATGAAGAAAGATGTATGTGGTGTATGTATCTATGTATGTATCATTAGCATAAATAAAGAAAGTGAACTTAAAAATAATATTTCCTGCCTCAAGTGGGGGAAATCACCTAGGTTAATAAGTCCAATGATATCTCTGGTAAAATTTGCATAGCTTTTATTTTAGGGACTTAAAGACAACCTTAGCAAAAACCAATGCGATATATTTAAGCATCCTTAATTAATCAAATAAGAATGATAAATAAGAAGTCTGCTGTTTGTAATATAGATCAAGGATGTAGTAAAAAATTAATCTTACTAACCTATCTTCAATTTTATTTATCAGGTTATCAAAGTCATCTAATTTCTATTTCCTTATCACTTCAAAGTGAGGCCATGTAGAGCACATGATTTCATTTTTAGATCAGGAGAAAATATTCCTCTCTGTAAATATATTTTGTCTTAGATTTTTTTCAACTTAAAATGGTGAAAATGTTTACTACACAAAGTAAAACACACTCTTACAAGTGCATTTTAGCATGATGTGGAAGATGGGGTTAGTTTTGAAAAGTGTAGAATTATGGACAAGACATTATAACTTGGGTGCAGAATGGTCCATGGTTAATTATTTTAGGACTCCAAGCTCTTGTAAGAAAATTGGCAGCCATTGCCTTGTTAGACTCTGGTGTGGCCATGTGCTCTTTGAGCTATGGCTGTCGCCATGCTTCCTGGCTTTGGCTCCCTCCCCCACCTTGGGGGGGGGGTGAATCTTTTCTCTCTCTTCTCTTTCTGTCTCCAATTGACTTTTAAATAAACTATATTTTTTAATATAAAAAAAAGAAAATTGGCAGAATTCTAAAGGAGAATGAAAACAAGAAGAAGAGATAGATAAACTTGAATATAATACTATAAATTAAATATTGGTCATTCCAGGAAATCTTTAAAGTTATATGCAAAGAGTTACTTTTTAAAATCTTATATATTTTAGTCTTTTGTAAAAATAATATCAATGTCTGAACCTGCAAACACATACACACATATGTGGCTCTTGAATTGTTATATGGGTAGAACTCATTTTGTTTGAGAAAAATACTGCAATGTACCATAAGTGTTAAATAAAGGACAGCACATGGCAAAAACTTTGAAGTCCTTTCCATATTTTAAATATGAAGTCTCATATAATCTTCACAGGTTATTGCTATGGAGAAGAGATAAAGAAAATAAAACAAATTTATTAGTTACACTTTAATAAAGTTGAAAAAAAGAAAAACAAAACAAAAAAAGTTCATTAAAGAATAATGAGTAATATGTGGTAGCGTGGCTTTTGAAAACATGAGTTAATGGAGATTTTTAGAGAATTTGTCAGTATACATGTGCTGTTGTTTTTGTTTTTATTTTATATGTGTCATGTGTTTTTAAATACTGTTTCCTGTGCATTATGATTTGAATACATCAGTTCTCAAAATAACACTGGTGTCAGCATCATGTGCAAATAGCACTCTTAGAAATATCTTCTATGTGTGAGTGTTTCTTTAAAAACTTTTTGACATGCAAAGCAGTGTACTCAATACATGCATTCACTGAAGTATAGCATTTCTCAACATTGTACTCAAGTAGCACTGTAAGAAACATCTTATACACACACATATCTTAGTACATTTTAAAGCTCTTTGAAAAGTTGCAATATAAATTTCTGTCACTTCAAAGCTTTATTTCTGTCATACACATGATTCTTCTCATGAGTCCTACTTTTGATGCTGTCTTGAAAATTAAAGCAAAAGTTCAGCAATACTTTGTCAGACTATGTTACAGTATAGAGACTGTGTGTTAGGAGTTTCCTGATAATCAGAAAACTGAACTAATTAAATGAAAAAAAAATTGCAACTCTTAACCAGGAAGATATAACCTTCCAATCCCCAAAATTCATAGAAATAGAAAATAGTCATCAATATTCCTCCAATTTTCCAATGTGGTTGCAGATACTCTTACCACACTTTAAAACACTACATCATGTCTTGCATTACAATATTTCAGTTAGGTATATGTTTTCATCTGAACAACATATTTCTCTAATATTTTCTGTTTTGCTCCTTTTTGAATCATTAGTCCATCCTTTAGATCCACTACTTGGATTTATTATTTATTCTTTCTATTTTCTTTCTTTTTATTTTCTTAGTAACAAATCTTGAGCTATTTCTAAATGCATTTGACTGCTATAGAATTGGGATTCTATTTTATTGGAGACTAATATTCAATTTCCGCTTAATTACTTTTCTTTTAGTTTCACCATCTGAAATTTCTTAGTTTCACCATCTGAACCACGAGCTATCCAGAGACTCCAAGAGACAGAAAAAGATTACTAACTGGTAGACTTTGACCAAATATTACTTGGGTAGACCAATTTGAAAAATGATCACTCTAGTCTAACAATATGGTTTTCAAGCAGGTATTAGGAGGGAAATAAGCAAAAGAAACAAAGCAGGAGGTATCACACTTCCAGACTTCAAACTTTACTATAAGACTACAGCAATCAAAACAGCCTGGTATTGGTACAGAAACAGGCATATAGACCAATGGAACAGGAGAGAGATTCTGGAAGCAAAGTCTCAATTTCTCAACCAACTCTTCTTTGACAAAGCCTCCAGCAACAACCACTGGGGAGAGGAAACCTATTCAGTAAATGGTGCTGGGAAAACTAGCCGATCATATGCAGAAGGGTGAAACAGGACCCCTACCTATCATCATACACAAAAATTAACTCTAAATGGATCAGACCTAAATGTAAAACCTTAAACTATAAAAATCTTAGAAAATATAGGAGACGCCCTTATGGGAATTGGAACTGGCAACCAATTCTTGATCAGAACCTTAAGTGCCCATAACATAAGACATAAGATAGACAAGTGGGACCTCATCAAACTGACAAGCTTTTGCAAAGCAAAAGAAACCATCAAGAGAGCAGGGAGACAGCCCACAGAAAGGGAAAAAATATTTGCCAACTGTATACCCAACAAAGACCTAACATCTAGGATCTACAAGGAACTCAAATGCATCAAAAGGAAAAAAACAAACAACCCCATTAAAAAATGAGAAAAAGACATGATAGACACTTCTCAAAAGAGGATATGTGGGCAGTCAACAAACAGTTGGCCCAGCCTCACTCATCATCAGAGAAATGCAAATCAAAACCACATTGAGATACCACCTAACCCCAGTAAGAATGGCCATCATTAATAAAACAAACAACAACAAATGCTGGCGAGGATGCGGAGAGAAAGGAATGCTTCTACACCACTGTGGGAATGCAAACTAGTGCAACCTCTTTGGAAGACAGTGTGGCGATTTTTGGAAGAACTAGAAATTGACCTTCCACATGACCCAGCAATTCCCCTATTGGGAATATACCGGGAGGAACTCAAATCATTCTACAAAAAAGATACCTGCACACGTATATTTGTTGCAGCTCTATTCACAATAGCAAGCTGGACTGGATTAAAAAATGTGGTATATATATACAGTGGAATATTATGCAGCCATAAAGAACATCAAATATATGGATTTTGCAGCAACCTGGATGAATTTAGAGTCGATCATACTCAGTGATCTACCACAGAAACAAAGAACAGAGTACCATATGTTCTCACTCATAAGAGGATCTTGAACAATTATAATACTATAAGAAAGGGTTTGGCAGTAGTGGGAAACTGTCTGGGGAGGGGTGTGTGAATG
>CAUYQG010076766.1:0-41331 GCA_963574415.1 Tarsius wallacei | reverse complement strand
CTTCTTCATTCTTTCATTCAACAAACATTTTTGAGAGTATGTGATATGCTAAGCTACTGTCAGCATATGGGGTACAGTAGGGATCGCAGTCTGGCTTTATGGTGTTTATGTCATCAGTACGCTCATCTTGCTCTTTCTAGTGCTTGATCATCCAGGCAAACTGTTAGCTACTGACCAAAGATCAATATAGATCCTTACCTCTAGCCATATCTTCTTCCAGTTAAAGTGGATAACCTGATAGGCCACTCAAATTTCTGTCCACTAGAGGATTTCCCTTTTACACTCCTCAGTAGAGGTTTTAGTACTGCTAATATGTACTTAATCTCCAAGTGCAGAAATTGACTAATTATGTCAGTGGATAAAATCCAGTGCTGATTTAGGTGCATGGTGAAGGCTCTCATTCTCCATTTTGCCATTGATCACAAAGGTACTCATGAAAGAACATGTGAGATGAGCACATATTCATCAACGCTTATGAACACAAGCACCCAGTGGTCATTTTATACTGATGACAGGTTTGTTGCTTTGTTTTTACATGTGAAGTGGTAGGTCGAAAAGGGTGCTAAACGGAGTTAGAAGCTTTAACTTATGGTCTTGATTTTATCATACACTTGCTAAGAAAAGCACTGATCCTTTGTTTTTTCTCCTACACAATAAAGATTGTAACATTTGGTCTATTTCTTAGGATCATTGTGAGGTTAGGTTATAAAAATACTATGAAATGTGTTATAAGAAAAATACATGTGCAACTTATAACAAAGATGTTTGTCAAAATGTTATTGCCTAAATATCTAATAGCAAAATATAATTAAATAAGTATAAGTGTACAATTATGCTTTCAAAGAATAACTTGGGGATTTGTTTATAAAACACTGCTATATGAAAATCTATCCAATAAAATTGAATTATGATCCCAAGTATGAACAGAAGAAAAGTCATAAAATTTTAACTATAGTTTTCGAAGAACTATTGTGTTGAAGAATTGTGGGTGATATTTGTATTTTTTCTTAATTTCCAGACAGAGAGATAGATAGGTACAATTAGCAAGTTGAATTTTGTAGTTAGGGAGAAGTCTTTTAACATAACATTTCAGTGCAATTTGTTAGGAGTAACAGATTCATGAATACACTGTGAAGGGTATAGCTATAGTTTACCAAAAACTTGAGATAAATTATACATTAAACTTATTTTTTTTCTATGTTTAGAGAGTAGATTCTCTTATTGCAGAGGATAAAAAAGAACAATAAAACCAAGTTTTCCCTCCCTACTTTCATTCTAGAGAGTTACGTCTTTTAAGTTGCCAAGCAATAGCTCTATGAGATCCATATTACTATAGTCTCCATTTTTTTAGATAAGAAAACTGAGGCACAGAGATTCAATAACTCATCCAGATCCAAATCAAAATCACATAGCTAGCAAGATGAAATTTGATAGATGAAATTTGAACAGAGGTAGTCTGGCACTATACTCTGAACTTTTCGTTGTTATCTTGTAGGGTATAATTCCTCCTTTCCGATCTCCAACCTTTATTTCTTGGGCATTTCATATCTCTAATAAATAAGTCCCCGTCCTGTAGGATTTTTATTAAAATGATCAGATAAACGTAAGTAGACACGTTAAAATGCCGTAGGATAAGTTATCACAGATATAAACTGAGTCATGGAGGAATGAGGAAGAAGATGTTGCTTCTCCTGGACTGAGAGGGGAGGCATTAGGTAATGCCTCGCAGAGGAGGTGACATTTGATTTGGGTATTGAGAAAAGACAGGCTTGGCAGAAAAACAGTGGACTAACTGAGCAAAGTGCTCTACTAACATCTTGATGAAATGGCCCGTGTCTTGGCTTTACATTCTCCATATTGGATAAGGTGGCCATCTCATAGTGAATGAGCATTCAAATAACTTTCACATTTGTAAGCAATACAAAAGAAGAGATGATAATCAAGGTCAAAGGGATTTTCTGGGAGTGGAGCAGGATAAGAGACATTGATATTGATATTGATATATAAGCTGTTTCTCCTCCTTGGACCATCCTGTTCCTGGAAGACCAATAGAACATACTGTACCAGTTTGTGAAATCATTTAATGTTTTGGATTTGTAATTTTGAACTAAAGTGAGGCCTTTCGTTTACTCTTGAAAAAATATGATTTTCTACTTAACCTTTTTAAAAGAAGTAAAAAGAAAGCTTCACAAAAGCAAATTTTGCAAGACATTAAAAAATAATAAGTGAAGCACAATTTTGATGAACTAAGAACAACAACAACAACAACAAAACCCAAAATGTAGACTATACTTTCTTAAACTAGAGATTGATTTAACATGATTAGGTAAGGAAGGCATTTTGCTTGGGGTTTGAATCCATGTTTTAAACTGAAACTGTCATCAGAGTCAATTTAGGATGGATATGTCTGTCTCAGATTTTCATTGTAGTCAATGAAAATAGGAATTACCTTCTATACTTACTGATCACATGCTTAGACTGTGAGAGGCTGCATTTACAGTAACTAGAGGAAGACAAATAGATATGTTTGTTAGATAAACTTTGTTGGATACACCAAGGTCTGTGAAAGACAAAAATACTATTTATGGCTTCTACACTTATATTATGTTGTCAACAGAAATATGCAGACTTGCAAATCCCATATCTAAACGTGATTCTTAGTAATTCATGTCTTTATATGTTAATCCATAGTAGTGCTATGGATTTAGTCCAAAAAATCAAGTGTTTCATTATGTTTCACTCTTACTACCCTTGGAGAAGTTGGCTTATGTTTAGGAGGACTTGGAAATGATATTATAACAGTGCCTTAGAAATTGTTCTCAAAGTACTGGCTAAACCACTGAGATCTTGTCTTGAGAGCATGTCATAAAATAATTAAAGCGATTGCTGTGAATTATCAGATACTGTCATAAAGAACGTGGTATATTGGGATGTTGGAACAGAACTGAAAGCAAAACAGATGTCAAGGTTTCTAAAGAAGCACTGAGGTAGGTAGATTTTACTGGCTCCAAGTGGAAAGATTAGAAAATTGGGAGAGGTTCTTGTAAAAGACTGAGGTACAGTTGTAGAAACTTGTCTTAAGGATATAATTTAAAAGAGAGAAAAAGAAAAGAAAAGTATGTTCATGCAAATGTTTCTTGTAGCTTTATTTAGATCAGCAAAAATGTACTTTTTCCTGATTGAATCTTGGCCCAATTCTTAACTAACTGCCTGCTCCACCTGACCTCTATCTGAGTGTCCCATGCACACTTACCACCACAGCAAACAATGTCCAAGACTGAATAATCATGAATGAACCTGCCCCTCCCCTCTCCCACCTAAACTATTCTTTTAGGACAATGGGTTCGCTATTCCCCTGGAACTTCTGTTTGCATTTCTGGGATCATCGTTCATCCCGTCAGTCTCTTGATGGATGCACCCTGGTCTGCTGTCATAACACTAATTCTTTTTCATTTATCCCAGTGGTGTACTAGTTTACTCCCTAACCATCTTTTCTTTTTTCTTTCCCTCTTTTACAATAGCTCCTAAACTTGCCTCCCTGCTTTTAAGATTCTAGCTCTTCTCACTTCTTTGTCCCCAACCTCAAAGGTAACTATCCTCAAAGTGTTGCCACAAGTTCTTTAATTCCATCACTACACTGATGTTAAATTCTATGTGCCTGCAAAATAAACCCCAATCTTCTTAGCACTGAGATATTGGAACAAACATCCCAATGAGTTCTCCCATTCCCTTAACTAGACTTCATATCGCTTTTCAGTACTATTGTTCTGGGTGCCCAGACCCTGTACCCTTGAATGTGGCTGATACTTCAGCCCCATCTCTCCGCAGCATTTCCTTAAGGGCCCATCTTTTTCATGTTCTTATTTTCCCTTTTTTAGGCAATTTTATCAGCTGTCAACTGTTTTTTACTCATGTGCACTGGAATTATGATAAAACATGTTGTCCCAAACTACAGCTGGCGAATTGTTCACACGTCTTTGTCTTTCTAGGTAGATTATATGCTCTTGAAGGCACTGATCTTAACGTTTCTCATCTATGACTTTATGTCTACCCCTCACCCAAATAACAATATAAGTTTTCTGCTTATAATGGATCTTAAAGTATATTTTTTTGCATTGTTAAACAAAATATTTCATGAACTAATATCTAATTTGATATAAGCACAGTTTTTTATAACAGATGTAAACTAAGAGATTCAAGTTGAATGTTCACATTTACAATTCAGTAAGTTAGTTGGGGTTGATGCGAGGGTGTCAATATGTGTTAAGAACAAAGTATGTCGGGACCCACCTGGGCAAGCGAGACTTCATCTCTACAATAAATCAAAAAAAATTAGCCGAGCGTCGTAGTGCGCCTGTAGTTCCAACTACTCGGAAGGCTGAGGCAGAAGGATCGCCGGAGCCCAGCAGGTAGAGGCTGTGGTGGCCGGGAGCGGCCACTGCACTCCAGTCTGGGCGACAGAGTGAGACTCCAACTCAAAAAAAAAACAAAAACCAAAAACAAAGTATGTGCCCATCACTGATTTAGCGCTGATCTACTGGATGAATTTAGTCACTGATTCAAATGTTTGTATTTGAGTCTACTGTGTCCCAGGTTGTATTGAGAGTAAGGAGTAGAAAGAGGAATAAGATACAGTTCTACCCTCAGTGATCTTACAGTAGTTATCCTCATAGAAGGATGATAAAAGTACTGGTCTTGATATTGTACAACAAGCAATATACTAGAGGAAGGCAGAGGGTGTGTGGGACACATAGGAGTAGTGGGGCATTAAGGGAAGCTTGGTCAGGACAGACTGCTTATTCCAGATAGGGACGATGGAGAGAGTGTCAAAACAGGACATTAGCATTTGGGTTTTATAAGGAGTTACATCTAGCTTGATGAAAGAGGGAAAGGGAGAGTGTGTGTGTGTTGGTGGAAGTTGAGGGAGTTTGGTGATGAAAGGAAGAGGCCTAAAGAGAAACTAGAACTTGACATTGAAGTCATGAAGCACCTTGTACTGCTCTAATAGTTTGAATTTTATTCAGAAGAAAATGGGAAGGCACTAAAAGTTTTGAGTAGGTAATTGACATAATTAGAATATTTAGACAGTACAGTCTATGTGCTTTGCGTTTATTATCTCATTTAATCTTCTCCTTACCAGAGAGGTGTTATTAATCTCAGTTACAGAGGACAACAGTGAATATCTGTTTTCTATTCCTTTCAAGGCTAATTATTCCTCAGCATTTACTTCTCTGTTTCTGTGTTACCTCCCCAAAAAGGATTTATCTAACAAGTTAGCCTAAATTTATTTTTCTATGGGGTAGAAAATACAACAAAGAGTACTGGAAGGAAGGAGGGGATAGATTTCAAATAGTTGACCAGGGTAGGCCTTATTGAGAAGCTGACATTTGCGCAAACTTTAAAGATGGTGAAAGAATTTATCATAAAGATATCTTGAGGAAGAACATCTAGGTAGTGGTACCAACCAATGCAAAGACCCTGGGGCACGATCATGATTGGCTTGTTTGAGTCACAACAAAAAGAATGGAGGTGAAGTATATTCCATCTGCCCTTAATAGAATCCCTGTAGACAGTAGATATGCAATAAATGTTTTGAATAAATAGATGAATAAAGAAAGAAAGAGCATATACTAAGTTCTCAACTGGTTTGCTCAATCCCATATCCCTTCCAATATATTACCCTGAATCCAAATAATTAATTCCTAGATGGCTGAGAACATTGAAACAGTGTTGACATAGAATTTCTAGGAATGGATTTACATGAAAGATTCTGTACAAATCCACACAGTTTATGTGTAGTTGTGTGTGCCATCTCTGCAGACAAATACCCTTTCATGTGTCTTTACAAGAAGCAACAGTGACACACAGTGGTTGATTGAGTGAATCAGACATGTTCTCCCTCCAGATATCCCAGGAGGTACAGCAGATATTTTTCAGACTTTCTTTCTTTGGAAAGTTGGTTGTCTTGTTAATTCAGACAGGTATTAACTACCCAATATATTCAGCATATCCCTCGTTGTAAGCTGTCAGGCTGTGACACAACATCACATAATGTGACGTTACATGATACATAATGCCTGAATTAAAAAAAAAAAAAAAAACCCCAGACACTTCTTTCAGTGAAATAGTAGGTAGGTAATCTGAATATTTGGGGTAATTGGCTCTAGGAAGAGAAAGGCATCATTATCCCAGGCTCCCTAGTGAGCGTTAATTAGCCATATTGCCTCATTGTGTGACAAAGGGAACGCTGCTAGTAGTGCTAAATCCATAATGACACCTTGGCTTTAGAAGCACAGGTATTTTAAACTACCTTGACTGACTGACATGTAGGTAATTCTATTCAGAACCTAACAGTGAACTCAGGCGGTTGGAACTCTCTCTTCAGAGATGCAGGAGTTTGTTGTTGTGACTCTGAGAATTTCCTTTCCTTTGTCTTACTCCCCTCCCCCAATCCCAATAGTCCTCCAACTGGGGAAAATCATCAGTATTCGCAACAGCAGGCCTGTGTTCTACATGGGCTTTAAGAACAATGCATCTATGTGTTTGAAGCTTCAAGTTTTGCAGACAGAGATTCAACAGCTCTTAACATTTAAGGATGGGCCGTGACAGCTAGGAAGAGCTTTCTGGGGCCCTGCATGTCCCTTTAATCCTTTGTTTGTGCATATGGCAGGAAGGCTACTTGCAGAGCAGAAAAATTCTTAAAGACTGAGTTTCCTGGGACCAAGAACATTTTCATTATTTATTTTAATAATAATGCCAGAAGTAGGAGGCTGGGTAGCCGCGGATAAAACACCGGCCTAATGGTTGTGTTCTCTTACCTTGGGGAAGAAAGAGATCGATTGTCCTGCACATAGAAAGGTGATGCTTCTCCTCCTCCACATGGAGGGAATGCTTTATGATTTTTTACATTTTTATCCCAATTGGCACTGTGGATTTTCCCTGACTATCCCCGTTCTCTCATCAGTGTCCTTGGAGGCCAAGCATGTGCACTTAGAAGACAGATGGCCAACACTGTGGAGTGGTCTGAAACCAAGGGTCAGAGAAAAACTGATGGGCTTCCATTTGCCATCACAGCCTCAGAGAACACTAAGAACTGGACCTCAACCTTCTGGTTTGTGCTTTCTGACAAGAGTTCCTGAGATGCTGATCTGAAAACATTATTTATTTGCAATTGCTGGAAAAGGGTACGTCTAAATGACTTTCTTTAGCTTTAATTAAATATAAAGTTATTTCAGTGAGTTACAAGAGTCTGTCTATGACCCATGGATCCAAAAATTGAACTAAGTATATGACTGAGACTGGCATCATCTAAGCATCAATACAGTGTGGGTGGAGGAAGCGGAGATGAAGCAACTCAAAAGAAAGCAAGACTCATAGCATCATACAGAGACAAGAAACAGGCTTGACTCCTAGCCTTGAACACATCTTCAGTGGGAGTAGCACTAACTCTGAGCAAGAATCTCTGTCTCTTTTCCATTTTTGCTCTGTTTAAAATACTGATGACAATATTGTTATTTATCTAGTATCTCATGACTTAATAAATGTATTCATATATATTGGCTCACTTCTGATTTTATCAACATAAAATATTTATTGACTCTGCTACTGCATGACAAATCGTTTGCTTAGAATCTTCCCACTCTTCATCAGGCTACATTCATTCTTCTCCCTTTTTCACTCATTCAGCTCAATGTTTTCCTGGATCAAAACAACAACTAATTAAAAATGAAGTAAGATTATTTCTTCAATAGCCTTTAAATGTGAAAGCTCTGAAAATCATTTTTTTGTGGGTCCCAGAGAAAGGATGAGGAGATGTTACAGGCAAGAGAGGACACCTGTCCAGATGAGACAGTTTAGGGCCTGGGTGGAGACTGAATAAAGGACACTCTGGTAGAGACCTTGCAGTTTCCTCTTCTGTGTCCAGTGTTGCAAAACACTGGGAACTCTGGAATGTGGCACAGTAGATGTTTCTAATTACAGTTTTTACAGGTGTCAGAGATTATAATTTTTTTTATGCCTGAAAGTTAAGAATTCTACATACTCTAACAAAGAATCATTGATATGTGGTCATATGGCAATGTTACACTAATACTACATTTTGATTGGCTGCTAAGGTAGAAGCTCCTATTGCTTATAAGGATTCCTGTTAAGGGATTATCTTGAAGATGTACTTACAATATTAGCGACGCTTATATAGCACTTTTATATAGAGTTTTTTGTTGTTGTTGCTGTTGTTTTTGGTGTCTCACTCTGTCCCCCAGGTCAGAGTGCAGTGGCACGATCATGGATCACCGCAGCATTGACCTTCTGGGTTCAGGTGATCCTCCTGCCTCAGTCTCCCCAGTAGCTGAGACTATAGATGTGTGCTACCATGCCCAGCTAGTGGTTTTTGTTTGTTTGTTTGTTTGTTTGGATTTTGTGTATAGACAAGGTCTTGCTTTGTTGCTGGTCTTGAACTCCTGGGCTCAGGTGATCCTTCCACCTTGGTCTCCAAAAGTCCTGGGATTAAAGGTGTAAGCCACTGTGCTTGGCCTATGCAGAGTTATTGAATTCTCCCAAATGAATGGGAAAAACTCAAAATCATGTCAACCACAAATTTTAGTGATTGTGAATGTTTTCATTTTAATTTTTTGACAAATGGATCTTATTTTACATAATGAAAATAGAAAGGAATTACTTATAATTGATGTAATGCTTTGGAGCTTGAAAGGAATTTAGAAATAATCTAGGCTTTCCATAGTTGAAGAACCTGAAGCCCAGACAGACCAAATAAGCGTAGTTTCATAACTTAGTTTCCATAATTAGTCTCATAACTGGTTTCATGCTCAAACTAGTTCCATAACTAGTGGAAACAAGAAATGGAACCTAGTTCTTACTATGAGTCAAATGCTTTTCCTGACATGACATTTAGCCATTCTCAGTCATTTACAAACTCCCATTGGCCAGAGAAATTGCTGGTGAAACAAAACATTCTGAGATTACTTTGCTTTCTTCCTGTTGGCATCTCCTAGCATAAGGTGTTAGAGTTTCCCAACCCTCAAGCACTGTGAGCTCACATCCCTGTGATACATACCTTTTCTTCATATGGACTATTCTGGGTTGGTCTTTCACCTCCTCAACCTCTTAGAGTCCTCAATCCTGAGGTTGACTCTTGGTCTGCTTTTTTGTTTGTGGTTTTTGACTTCAGCCCCTAAAGTTGGGCTAGAAATAGATTCACTTGTAAGGGAAAAAAGAGAAATCACACTTTGCTAAAATACTTTGCCATAGCATTTACTTAGATTTGAGATTTTTTTTTCCTTGGGAATTAGTATTTTAAATTAAGATGGAGAGAGGAAAAATTGGAAAGGGAGGATGAATGGAAAAAACAGAAAACAGAACCACATTATCAGAAATCCCATGTTGGCAAATCTCAACAGTGATTGATCAAATCACACAATTAAATCAGAGGCTAGTAAATTTACCTTATATGGCACTCAGCAACTTATTATTTCTTGCATATTTATTTATTTGTTTATTTATTTTGGGAAAGAGTCTCACTCTGTCATCCAGGCTGGAGTGCAGTGGTATAATCCTGGCTCACTGAAGCCCACCTCAACCTCCCAAGTAGTTGGGACTGCAGGTACACGCCACCGCACTCAGCTATTTCTTTTTATTTTTAATTTTTTGTAGAGACAAGATCTTGCTATGTTGCCTAGACTGGTCTCGAACTCATAGGCTCAAGCAGTCCCCCCCACTTGGCCTCCCAAAGTACTGGGATTACAGACATGAGCCATCATACCTGACCCTCTTTCACACTTATTATATTATTTGACTCTCACAAGAGTTCTGTAAGACAGCAATAAGTATAAATAATTTATTAACAAGAAAACTAAGATTCATATATGTTTAGTGACTTGCCCACATTCACACAGCATATAAGTGGCAGAAATAGAACCCAGCCCACAAGTCTTCTGGCTACAGATTATGTGCTCTTACTACACAACCCTTCTTTACAGTAATTTCAAAAGACTCTGATGCATTAATGAACTCAGCTGATTATAGCTTTGTGTCCCTTATGACAGAAGGTTTGATTCCTGTGCATCCTGGTAGCTATAGCTCAACTAGATGTTTCTAGTTTCAGGAGGAACAAAGTGTCTGGTATATGATGTAAACACATTACCTTCACTAAAACGAGAATGTGTGATCTTATTTAACTGTCAGAGGACTAAACCCTCTTTGTGTATGGAGAATGGTAAATTTGTATTGTCATCTCTTGGGATATTTCATATTGCTTCAAGATTTGGATTTGCAAAGTTGGCACTGTAGCCTACATACTCACAACTGAGGTCCCTGCCCCAAAGTAAATGAAGGTGCTTTAAGGTTTGATTGCAATGTCATCCAGAGTATGGAGATTTATATCCTCTAGATTAAGGGACTATATTTTTAGTTCCCATGGATATTAGTAGACATTATCAGGTAAAGGTCCTATGAGAATCTGGCACAAGAAAAAAAAAATCCCTTCTTGACATGAGTGTTTTTAGGCCTTGTGTATACAACAAGGTCATCAGGTTGAACCAATTGGGTAGAAGCACTAGAAACACTGTAATCTTCAGAAAAAAAACATTTTTCTCCAGAATCATGCCCTGGAATCTTTATACTTGGTTAGTTAATTTCAAGGGAGAATTTGAGGGGAAAGAAATTTCATTTGCCTGGCAGCATGTCATTCCTGGGGGAACACATGTTTACATTTTGCTGAATTATACTACTCCACAGTAGTTATTGGAGAGTTAAAGATATATTAATATTGAACTGCGGGCAACCACATGTTGATAATGAGCCCATTTTATGTCTTGGCTTGTGGAAAAGAATTTGAAAATGCCTTATTCTGTATTATTTTTTCCTTCTGACAGTACTGATACACTGCTGCAGGCAGTCTAAAAATAATAGCATGAGGTTAACTGACAATTGCAGGTGTATTTACACTGATATTCTGATATTAGCATGTTGCCTAAAAAATAATACTGAAGGTGATACAATATGCATCCAAATAAATTTTCTTTTTTAAAGAGAAAAAAACTGCTAGAAAAAACAAAGATAATTCTTTTAAATGATTGATAGAAACATTTGTGGTCACTTAAATAACCTGCTACAAATGAACTGATTTTTTTTCAAAATCTGGCTCTATGGATTGAGAGCAAGAGCAAGATAATCTATGTGAAAAGTGTTATCAAATACACCTCCCACCACCACAAACACACACACACACACACACACACACACACACTCATATATGTGTCCTCACATATAAATACACACACACACACACACCAAACAGTTTAAGAATCATGATTTGTAGACTGAAATCTCTAAGTATAAGAAGCTCTGTCTCTGGCATTGCATCTACCTTTTACATCAATATTGGTTACTTTTCTGGACTATAATTTGGTTTTGCCTCTGTATTCTATGCACTTCTGGGTATCATTCTTTTATTCAAAACTTATATGTAAAAAATTTATTATTGATCATTGTGCTGGATTTTTTTTTTTTGAGTTGGAGTCTGGAGTCACTCTGTTGTCCATGCTGGAGTGCAGTGGCATGCTCATGGCCACTGCAGCCTTGGCCTGCTGGGCTCAGGTGATCCTTCTGCTTCAGCCTTCCAAGTAGCTGAAACCACAGGTGTGCGCCACCATGCCCAGCTGATTTTTTTTTTTATTTCCTGTAGAAACGAGGTCTCACCACATTTTTCAGGCTGGTCTTGAACCCCTGAGTTCAGGTAATCCCCTTGCCACCACTTCCCATAGTGCTGGGATTACAGACATGAGCTACCATATCCAGCTAATGTGCTGGAATTTTTCACCTTCAAGACCCACTTTCTGCTCCCTCCTTCTTCCTATTGACTGCATTAACAGACTTGCTTCCTTCTGCTTGGAGTCAACCAATGAAAGGTGCCAGCAGAATATTGAGTGGCTTTGAGGTACATAAAAGGAGGAACTCAAAAAACCCAGAAATTTTACATTTAAAAAATTGTGTATTTATTCTTACATGCTTAAACTTCAGTCGCCTTCAAAGTACTCTTTGTTTGATGCAATACACCTATCAAGATGCTTTTTCCAGTGCTCAAAACAGTTTTTGAACTCATCAGTTTTGGTGCCTTTTAGTGCTTCTGCCATTCTTTGTGTCACCTCTTCCACATCGGCAAAACGTTTCTCTTTGAGGACTTTTTTCATCCAGGGAAACAAAAAAGTCACTTGGGACAAGACTGGGTGAACAGGGAGGGTGAGTCATGAGGGTCATACTGTTTTTGGTCAAAAAACTGCTGAATACTCAGTGTGATGTGGGCAGGTGTGCTCATAAATCAGTCATCATAAAATGGCAAATGTGTTGAAAGAATCTCCAAAAAAGCGCTTTGGGAGGCTGAGGTGAGTGGATTGCCTGAGCCCGCGGGCTCGAGACCCTCCTGGACAACTTGGCGAGACCTCATCTCTACAATAAATAAAAAAATTAGCCAGGCATGGTAGCGTGCGCCTGTAGTTCCTGCTACTTGGAAGGCTGAGGCGGAAGGATCGCCAGAGCTCAGCAGGTCGAGGCTGCAGTGGCCAGGAGCGGCCACTGCACTCCAGTCAGGGTGACAGAGGGAGACTCCAACTCAAAAAGGTATGCTGATGCTGATGGTTTCCTAGAATACTCCCCAAGTGGGTAAGCCTGTACTACCAGGAGCCCGCCTTCCAAAAAATAATTCTGGGTTTTTTTTTAGTTCCCCTTATATTTCCTTGCAACTTCCCTCTATACAGTTTTAGTTCTATTCCTCTGACAAAGGCCTCTGCTCCTCTCAAGAGCCCTTTCCTGAGGTTACAGTTCCCACTGGGTTGCAGATGGATCTCCTGTCCCCTTGCCCACTAGACAAGATGAAGTAGTGGCTTTCCGTTGTAGCCATGCCCAAATGCTTTATTATCTCTTGCTGTTTCTCCTAACCCTGATTACATTCTTATAATTTGTTTTTCAACTGAACGCTCTTCAGTTACTCTGTTGAAGTATGATTTCTGTTTCCTATGAGGATGTTGAACTGAAAAAGATGCTGTGTGCAGGTACTGAAATAGCCACTGGATTATACAGGGTAATAAACCCCAGTCCTCTTTTCAGGGAACTCATCACAGCTCAGACAGTTACTCATAGAGCAGTGAGGAAGCATTGACAGAGGTTCTCTAACTCAAGTTAAAAGTGGTGCTAAAGGAAAGTTTTTTGGGAATGGATGATGTTTGATGTGAAATTTTTACTGTTGGAAAATCCTAATACATAAAAATGAGAAGAATATTATAATAAACTTCTAAGTAGCTATCACTCAGTTTCAATAATCATCAACTCTGTCAACTCAAGGCCCATTTTATTTTTCTCACCCACCTTCTCTTACCCTGCCCCAAGATTATTTTGGAATTATTTCTGAATTAAATATAATATCATTAATATATCCAAAATATAAACAGTATAACCATCTTCAAAAAAAATAAATGATCAAACTAACATTATTGAATAATCAGTACTCAAAATTATCTAATTGTATTATAAATGTTCTTCTGTCCAGCTTATTTATTTGAATTCAGTCAGATGAGATCCATATATTATTGTAATTGGTCTCTTCTAATCTATAGGTTTCCTTATATAATTTTTTCCACAGAATTTCTTTGTTTAAAAAAACCTAGATTGTTTACCTATCGAATTTCCCTCAGTCTGAATTTTCTTGACTACATAACATGTTTCTCTCTATTTTTTATCATTTGATTATTAGAACTAGAGCTTAATTTAACTCGGGTTCAACGTTGATTTTGGTGGAGGTGCAAGATTACCGCATAGACTGGCAATATATATTTCTGTCAGAAAGAATAGTTTGGTTGCTTCTCAGGTTTTGATGCTAATGGCCATGATAATCATTGCCCTAGAGGAATAGTTTTTAAACCTCAGTGTTCATCAACCTCACTCGAAGCGCTTGTTAGAACCCAGACTGCTAGGCCCTACCTCAGGTTTTCTGATTCGGTAGGTTGAAGCTAAGACAGATAACTTGCAGTCCTAACAAGTGTCCAGGTGATGATGCTGGCACTGTCAGCCCAGTGACCACACTTTGAGAGCTGCTCCAGTTAGCTCATCAATTCATTAAGGCTCATCTCCAACACTTCCCATCCCAAACCTAGACCTGGAATCAGCGATTTCTCCAAGAAACCCTGTTTCTTTTTAGAGATGTATCTTATTGAGGACCCATATTACGAGGGCTAGAGACACTCATTTCCTCTGGGCTTGTCATTGTTTTAAAATATTATGGAGCATAGAGTTAGAAAACATATTTTTAAAAGAAAAACGAATCATGACTTTCAATTCAAATACAACTCAACACTACTTAACCTTATCTTTGTTACAATAGTATCTCCCTTCTCTCACCCTAAGGAAATTTCTGCTTTTAATAACACCATCATAATTCTCATTTGTTTATCTCTTAATAATCACACTACAATCCTAGAATAACAATACTAACATGTCCACTAACTATATGATTCCTCACACAGTCTAATCCTTGTGTTTTTTGTTTGCTTGCTTTTGTTTTACTTTTAATTTTTAGGACATATCCCACTAGGGATGTTCAATCAAATGTTTTAAAGTCAATTGAACCAGTTTCTGTGGTCATTTCTGTTTATACAGTGGGATCATTTTTATATCTTTATTTTTGATGTTTAGAGACTGTATTTTATAAATTAAACTTGTTTTGTAATTATGTAAAAAATATATATATTTTTATTTTTATTTTTATTTTTTTGAGTTGGAGTCTCACTCTGTTACCCAGGCTGGAGGGCAGTGGCACGCTTCCGGCCACCGCAGTCGGCCTGCTGGGCTCCGGTGATCCTTCCGCCTCAGCCTTCCAAGTAGCTGGAACTACAGGCGCGCGCTACCATGCCCAGCTAATTTTTTATTTATTGTAGAGACAAGGTCTCGCCAAGTTGCCTGGGCAGGTCTCGAACCCTCGGGCTCAGGCAATCCACTCGCCTCAGCCTCCCAAAATGCTGAGATTACTGGCTGAGACACTAAGCCAGGCCTATGTAAAATATTTACATGGGTCCAAAATCAAATGTTTGAAGCAAGATATAATCAAAGAAGTCTAGATGTTATCTGATTACTTCCTTCAAATTCTTCTCTTTACCTACAAGTAAATTGAAAAGTTTTTAAAATATCTTCTGGATTTAGGAAGGTTTGCATTTCTGTTTTATGACTACCTTTTTCTGTCAATACTTTTGTATAATATTCATCTCCCTTTCCCCCTTCTTGGCTACTTATTGTTTCCAACCATGAGCACTAATGAAATCAGCTAATGACCTCTTTCTTCTTTCCTCCCTCTTATTCAGCATTTGTTGGTGTAATATCCTTGTAAACCCAATGAATACCTATTAAACAATCAGTAAGTTTATTGTATTTCAGTTTTTGATACTTGTACTATAGCTATGTTTTTAGGGCACATAGCTGGTTTATTCTTTTTAATCTTTTTCCCCCCTTTTAATTTTTTTATATTAAACATGTGGGATACAATTCAGGGTTAGGTATACAAATGTTCATTATGCAAGTACCCGTGTTGATGAGATGTGCCCCTCTCCCCGCCAGCCATCTTATTCTTACAACCATCAGCCTTAGTTCTATAGAAAAAAAAAATCATAATGCTACCTCCTGTTGTTATGTCAAAGTCTCTCAAGTCATTTTCATTGTCTGAAGCTCATTCTCTCAAAGATTCTTCAGGAAGAGTTTAGGGATATGATATTCCTTGAGTACTTGCATGTTTATAACATAACTTTATGCTTTTATGCACAAAAGTTCAGTTTGTATTCTTCCTCATGGTTTCTTTCCTTGATTAACTTAAATATAATACATTATGTCCTTTCAAGCAGATTTATTGCTAAATAGTCTGATGATCTGATTTTCTTTCATTTTTAAGTAACTTGGTCTTGTTGTCTGAATGCCATACACACACAAACACTCACACACACACACATACACACACACACACACACACTTTAGTCTAATTTTTTGTAAAATATGTTATACATTGGCAGTGTAAATTGACTTTGCAGTTATATTGTATGACCTTTCAATATTTAAAGTTTTTTTTTATTATTTTAGAAAAGTGTTCCTGAATTATGAATTTTGTAATTATTCTATCCATTGCTTTGGTTTTCTTCTTCAGTGTATATTTATATCTACTAGTATTTATGTTGGCTCTTCTTTGCTTATCTTCTATATTGATGATCACTTAGTTTTGAATGCTTTTTTCATAATCTTTTAAAATTCTGTTATCTATAAAATTTCTTTTTCATATTCGATTTCATTTAAGTATATTCTGTTGTTTGTATTAATTTTTGTGTTTTTTATGTTAGAAATTATTTTTAATTATTATTATTGTTATTGTTATTATTATTTTATTTTTAGTCGGAATCTTAGTCTGTCACCCAGGTTGGAGTGCAGTAGCATGGTCACGGCTTACTGCAGCCTTGACCTTCTGGACTCAGGCAATTCTCCTCCCTCAGCTTCCTGAATAGCTGGGACTGCAAGTGCACCTCTTCATACTGGGCTAATTTATTTTATTTTTATTTTTTGTAGAAACAATGTCTATGTTGCCTAGGCTGATCTTGAACTCCTGGTCTTAAGTAAGCCTCCCACCTTGGCCTCCCAAAGTGCTAGCATTACGGGAATGACCGTTACTGGCCTATCCTGAATTCTTTCACTTTTTTTTTCAAATCTTCTTTTTCTCAAATCACTTCACTTCTGAGTTTTCAAATTCTGACATATGTTGTTCTTTACAGTTTCTATGGTTTTCTTTATTATTATAAGCTCATTTTGAAACATTAGGTCTTTCATCCGTTTTGTAGGTGTATTTTTCTAGTATGCCTTAATTATTTGAGGGAGTTATATCAGTTTTTATTCTTACTGATTTTTTATGTAGAATTCCGTAATGATCTTTTGTTGTTACTTATACTTAAATGAAATGCTTTTTCTGTACCTTTAGAAAAAAACAGTGGACTAGAATAGCTGCCTCGTAGATTTCCCTCCTGTGCTACTCTTCTCAGGTTTTTGTTTTTGTTTTTACTTTGCTTTTTTCTTTGCTCTTAAAGTCCCTGTCCTGCTTTCTGCAGGTTATCATTCCAGTGGTTTTTCCTTAGGAGTAAGCTTTGTAACATAAGGGTTGATTTGTCTGTCACTTGTTTTTTTGTTTTTTTTTATCCTTTCAGCTCTGATTTCTAGCTGTCTTCTCAGGCTGGTTGTCACTTTTGAGTTTATAGGCTCCAGGCCCCAGAACTCTCCAGTACCATCAGATCATTCTTTGAACCACTTGTACTCATTTGCAGATTGGGACTTCCAAAATCCTCTCCCATTTTCCAGCAAGAACCTGTTATCCAGTGAGTACCTGAGAGTGAGTTGGGTGTTTCCAGCTCCTAGGATTATCACTAGTCCCTTTGACTTTTCTCTGATTTCTTACACACAGTTTTGATACCTGATAGGTCTTGTAGTTTCTCCTAATTTGGCCCCACCCAAACGTATTCTGGAGTTTGTGGACATATTTGTGATCTAGTGTTATTGCAGATACAGTATTTGAGGCCTTGCTTTTCTTATGATAGTTTCTCTAATTATGTTAATGAGAGGATTCTGGGAGCTTCCAGGTACTCCAGAATGCTTCTTGAACTGACCCTTGGCAAGTTGGCCAGGTATATAGGAGGGAGGGCTAGGAAGGAGGGCAGAAGGGAAAGGGGAGAGCTTCTGAATTAAAAAAAAAAAAGCACACGGAAAGTCATAGAGGTGTAAAACACCATGATGCAATAGTAGGGCTGTATTCTGGTTCACTATGCCTCTAGTAAGAGTTTGGTGTGAGGTAATGGAAGAAATGAACTCCTGGGACAGCTGGGGTGTGATCACAATGAGCCATGTGTATTAACCTGGGAAGTCTCAAACTTTAATGCTGTAGGGAGCTGTGGAAGGAGGCAAATCAAGGAAGTGACATTAGATTCATAATTTAGAACAGATTCCCTGGCAGCAGTGTAGAGAATGGTCAGGAAGGAGTCCTAAGGACAGACAGGAACCCTCCCCACTCCCCACTCCCCACTCCCCGCTCGCCGTATTAGGGAACTACTACGGTAAAGTGAGAAGTGATGAGTGGCAGTGGCAGATGCAACAGAAGTGCTGTTTGTTTTGT
Organism: Tarsius wallacei; assembly: GCA_963574415.1. Classification (NCBI taxonomy): domain Eukaryota; kingdom Metazoa; phylum Chordata; class Mammalia; order Primates; family Tarsiidae; genus Tarsius; species Tarsius wallacei. The sequence continues at coordinate 23,138 of CAUYQG010076766.1, read as the reverse complement.
TAAATCTACAGGATATGGTAAATGGTTGGATATGAAGGGATATGTTTGGATATACCAGATAAATCTAAGTTCAGGCTTGCATTTCTGAGTAATATCTTGGTTTCTAAAATACTTACCAGTTTACTTTTTGTGGCTCTTATTCTTGTCAGGTTGTTCTGAAACTTCTCCAAATGGTGATTTTGAAGATGATTGTTTGTCTGATTGTACCCTGTGAGCTTAGTGGTATATAGGATTCAGTTATAAGTCTAATTTCAAACTTGTATAAAAGTAGTCTATAATCTACTAAGTAGTGCAAAGAAGGCACAGGATTATTTTTTTTTAACCCTTGCTTGAATTGGCTATCCCCCTTCCAGAATTTGATGACAATATTTATATTTATATTAGCATTTCAATTTTCTTTTTTGAGATGAAGGAAAAATAAGATAGAGGTGGAAAAGGTTAGAAGTTGAAGGATTCTGGGCTAAATTGTGACATCACAGAAATTAGGAATACAAAGAAGGGCACAGAAAAACAACTGGAGCTGTACTCCTGACACTTCCATGCATTTCCAGAAAAATTCCAAAGATCTGCTACTCAAGGTGTGGACTGCAGCAGCAGCAGCAGCAGGGACTTCAGCGAAGAGCTTGTTAAAAATGCAGACTCTTAGGTCCCTCCTCACACCTACCGAATCAATCTGCATTTAAATAAGATCCTGCACTCACCCATGGATCCAGCTACTTGGAAGACTGAGGTGAAAGGATCCCTTGAGCCTAGCAGGTTGAGGCTGTGGTGGCCCATGAGCATGCCACTGCACTTCATGCTAAGCGACAGAGTGAGACTCTGACTTAAAAAAACAAACAAAAACTCTGAATTCTTATCTGCCAGATGTGGTGACTCACACCTGTAATCCCAGCACTTTGGGAGGCCAAGCAAGAGGAGTGCTTGAACCCAGGATTGCCTGAGCCCTGCCCAGGCAGCTTGGTGAGACCTCTTCTCTACAATAAGGAAAAACGAAAACAAATGACAAACAGCAACGACAACAAAATTAGCCAGGTGTGGTGGTGCACATAATTCCAGCTACTTGGAAGACTGAGGCAGAAGGATCACCTGAGCCCAGCAGGTCGAGGCTGCAGTGGCTGTGAGTGTGGGCGACAGAGTGAGACTCCAATTCAATACATACATACATAAATACATAAATATATAAATAAGATCCAGAGGTAATTCGTTTGAACATTAAAGTTTGAGCATCACTGGTCTAGACCATGTGAGAAGTAAACTTGCTGTAACTCTACCTTAACTTTCTTAGAATAGCAATAGTCTTAGTTTTGAATAACAAAGCATTCATTTAGTTAACATTTGACAGGAACTTGAAAGAGCGACTGCAAGGAATGCATACACTATAGCAGTTCAGGATTTGCACTCTGTTTACTTGAGTTCCACATCTGACCTCTTAGTGATGGGACTATGGGAAAGATACTTAATCTTTCCAGCAGATTGGTATCCTCACTTGAAAGTGAATGAAGAGTGTTTACTTCCAAGGACTGTTGTGGGGATCAAATGAAACAGTATGTATAAAGTGGTTACCACAGTTCCTGATGTACAAGAAATGCATCATAAGTATTAGCTATCATTATTAAAATGTAAAAGCTTGAAAACGTTTTACACATATCTTTGATGTATATAATGCCTTGTCAGGAGGAACAATACACTGTGCAGTGATCATTCTTTTCAAATACACAACATGGCCAATGAATATGTTGCTATGCAAGTATCTGAAGATATTTCTCAGAAAAAAGTAAGTCTTCAATATGATAGTTTTATGTGTTTGTGTTATATGATTTCCTGGAAAACGTGAAATATCAACATTAGGACTTAAAAATATTGTATTCAAGAATTTAGTTGTGTATTCTGAGACAATCTGTCTAGGTGAACTAAACAAAGTATCTTTTCTTTAAAAAAAAAAAATTAAAACCTTGAACTTCAGAAAACTGAAGTCATTCTTCACGTTTCTTTCCACTCTGTTTTGTTTTGGGGTTTTTGTGTGTGTGTCTGTTTTCTAATATAAACCTAATTAAATTTTACATTAGATGCTGAATGACCCAGCCACTGTTAATATGTCTTGTGACATTCTGAGCCAGTCATGTCAGAAAGCAGCAACAACCATAGATAACATTACATCTAACCATAAACAAGCATAAACAAATGCAAGACACAAAACCCTAGGTTTCTCTATGCTTCAGGAACCTATCTGATTTATTCTATCATCACCCACACATTTAAAATGCCATGTTATTCCCTAGCAAGCATTTTAAACTAGAGAGGCCCATACTATGGAGGGTAGAATGAGGTTGGAGAAATAAATCCCGGATTGTATTTATTTCTTATTACAGAGCTCAGCATTTTTATGTTCCCTCATCAACAAAAAGACTCCCCCCCCACACACCCTTGGTGCTTTCTATTTATGTTCACCTGCTACTCAATTAGCACCCCATCAAAGTGCACACTTGCAAGGGGTTTATTGTCAGACCACTGCACTGCAGCCCTTAACCCTCTATCTCACCTACATTACACATGGAGTTAAAAACAGTCCCCAGACTGTGCTTAGAAAACATGTCTTTTTATTTGGTGTTTGTGTAAGGTTTTCCTTGTGCACATTACCCTGAGTGTTCATAAAGTTATAACTGTATCTACATGTGTCTGACATTTATTACCTTCCATAGGACTATAAAACACACTTTTCTCTTTTAACTGCATCTACTGACATGTTACATAAAATAAACTTTAAATATTACCCATAAATTAATTAGCATTTTTCCTCTATTAGGAAAAGCAGATGAAGCTAACCAACACAGCTTTAGTATATTTAGATGTTTTAAGTGGATTTTGTACAAAAGACAATGGGAAATTTTCTATTTAGCTTTATTTTTTATTATGTTATATTTATGTACTTAGTCATGTAGTCTATATCAGTTTGTAGAAAGTTGAGAAAATACAGTAAAGCTTCAAAAAGAAAACGAACACCTCCGCCTTCAAACTTATTTCACTGATTTCATAAACCTTCTTATTATTTTTTTAAAATAATGATTAACTCATTTATGCAAAGATCTATTCATAGATATGCTTTTATATTTAAATAATTGATTTTAATATTCAGTACTTTGCATAAATGTATTTTTATGCAAAATTTGGTATTGGGCTTATACTTTACATATTGTTTTTTATCCTGTCTTCATTACTGAATATTGTATAAATATCATGCTCCATGTGACCAAATACTCTTGGTAATTTTTATTTTTAATACTATCTACAGTTATTCATCTCATGAAGATGCCATAATTTTTTTCACCATTTAAATGAGTTCAAAATTTGTTATTATGAATGACATTGAGCTAGACATCATTCTATGTAAAATTATATCTGCATTTCTGATTATTTCTTCAAAATAAATTTCTAGAAGTGGAAACACTGTTTAAAGATTCTGCACAGAAAAAGAAACAATCATCATAATGAAATGGCAGCCTATAAAGTGGGAAGAAACATTTACAAACTAGGCATCTGATAAGGGGTTAGCATCCAAACTGTATAAAATACTCATACAACTTAATAGTGGAAAATCTATTAATAGCACAATTAAAAAATAGGCAAAAGACCTGAATAGACATTTCTCCAAAGAAGACATAAAAATATCCAACAAGTATATGAAAAGATGCTCAACATTATTAATTCTCAAGGAAATGCAAATCAAAACCACTATGAGATTGGTTTTACCACCACTTGACTCACACCCACTAGGATAAGCTATTATCAATAAGTCCAAAGATAACAAATGTTAGCAAAGGTCATGGAGAGAGGGGAACTCTTGTACACTGTTGGAGATGTAAAATGGTACAGCTATTATGAAAACAGTATTTCCATGCTGTTTCTAAAGTCACTAAAATTAGAAGTATCATATTACCCAGCAATCCATCTTCTGGGCATATACCTAAGAGAAATAAAATCACCACCTTGTAAGGATAACTGTACTCTCATATTCATTTCAGCATTATTTACAATAGCCAAAATATGGAATCAACCTAAGTGTTCATAGTCTAATGAATAGACAAAAAACTGTGGTGCATATAAACAGTGGAATATTATTCAGGTCTAAAAAGGAAAAAAAATGTCGCCATTTGCCACAATATGGACATTACGTTGAGTGAAATAAGTCAGACACAGGACGAAAAATATTGCATGATGTCACTTATTTGAAGACTCTAAAATAAATAAATAAATAAATAAATAAATAAAATATGCAGAGAGAACCAAACAGAGGTTATACAGAGGCCCAGCATAATGGGATTGGGATAGGGAGATGTAGGTTACAGGATACAAAATAGCAAATATTTAGGAGTCAAGTCTAGAGATCTAATGTACAACAGGAAAACAATAGGAAATAAAAGTATGCACATGGGATTTATGCTAAATGAGCAGATTGTAACAGCTCTTGCCCCCTACAAAATGGGCAACTATGTGAAATGAGGAATATGTGAGTTTACTTCACTACAGTAACCTTTTTACTGTCTTTATGTAACCTATAAAATCATGTTGTATGCCTTAGATACACTCAGTAAAATTTTGTTTTACAAATTGTTTAAATGTTTCAAATACTCTTTTTTTTTTTAAAGCAGAATTTATTGAGAGGACAGAAAAGCTCCCACAGTGGGAGGGGCCCCGAAGAAGTTGCCCTTTCAAAGACTCTTAACCGCTTTTGCCAGAATTCTCATCTAAAGGTTTGTAAAATTTTTATATGTTCACATCGTACCTTGATCAAGTTTGAATATTTTTTATCATGATCAATTTGGTAATTGATCATTGCTGTTTCAATAGCCTCTTCTTTAATTAGTAGTTAGGTGTAACATATAAAAGCATTGCTACATTGTGTCATTATTACTCTTTATAGAATACATTAATAAAGTTCTTTAGCTCTAAAAACAGAAAAATTTTAACTCAGATGCAGACTTTTATCACTTGAGGAAAGCTAAACTTCATGTCTAAACCTCAGTTTTCTCACATGTAAATGGTGATCATATTAGTACCTATTTTATAGAATTGATGTGAGGATTAAGAAAGAAAAGTATTAACATGCATAGCTTGAAGTCTGACATGGTAAATGTTCAATATATATTAAGTGTCATACTCTTATGCGCATTGCTTATTTATTTATCTGTTTATTTCTAAATTCTCTTTATTTTAATAGCTTTAGGGGTACAAATTGTTTTTGTACATGGCTGTTTTTTACGTGACTGCTTTGCATAGTGGTGAATAAGTCTGGGCTTTAAGTATACCCATCACCCTCATTAGAGCACATTGTATCCAAAAGGGAATTTGTTAAGCCTGCCCCTTTTCCATCCTCCTCCTTCTGAATCTGCAATATCCGTTATTCCATTCTATATGCCTTTAGCATAACAATGGTGTGTGTGTGTGTGTGTGTGTGTGTGTGTGTGTGTGTGTGTGTGTATGATTCTCCACTGAACAGTCGATGGATATTTAGGTTGATTCCACATCTTTGTAATTGTGAACTGTGCTGCAATGACCTCTCTTCCTTTGGGTAGATACATAGTAGTGGGAGTGCTGGGTCAAATGGTAAATTTACTTTCAGTTCTTTGAGATATCACCATACTGATTTCCATAGAGGTTCTACTAATTTACATTCTTACTGACAGTGCATAAGCATTCTTTTTTTTCCACCACATCCATGCCAGCATCTATTTTTGTAGATTTTTTAAAATAATGGTCATTCTGGCTGGTGTAAGGTGGTATCTAATCATGGTTTTAATTGGCATTTCCCTGATGATTAGTGATGCCTTTGAGCACTTTTCATGTTTGTTGGCCATCTGTATATCTTCTCTTGAGAGATGTCTGTTAATTTCATTTGCCCACTTTTTAATGGGGTTCTTTTTTTTCTCTTGCTGATTTTTTTTTAGTTATTTGTAGATTTTGGATGTTAGTCCTTTATAGGATGTATCAGATTAGTTTATGAATATTTTATTCCATTTTCCAGGTTGCCTATTTGCTCTGTGACCATTTTCTTGGCTGTGCAGAAGTTTTTCAGTTTAATTATGTACAACTTATTTATTTTGGTTTTGTTGCATTTGCTTTTGGGGCTCTTAACCATAAATTATTTGCCTAAGCCAATGTTCAGAAGAGTTATTCCTAGGTCTTCTTCTAGATTTTCTTTATGATTTCAGATCTGACATTTAGGTCTTTAATCCATCTTGATTTAATTTCTATATATGATGAGAGATAGGGATCAAGTTTTATTTTTAAGCCCTTGGCTATTCAATTTTTCCTACACCATTTGTCCTTTCCCCAGTGTATGTTTTTGTCTGCTTTGTCAAAGATCAGTTGGTTGTAGGTATTTGGGTTTATTTCTGAATTCTCTGCTCTATTCCACTGGTCCATGTGTCTGCTCTTGTATCAGTACCATGCTGTTTTGATTACTGCAGCCTCAGAGTATAATTTAAAGTTTGGGATTGTGATGCCACCTGCTTTGGTTTTTTGCTTAGGATTGTCTTGGCTATTTGGGTTCTTTCTTGGTTCCATATGAATTTTAGGATTGCTTTTTCTAATTCTATGAAAAACGATCTTGGTGGTTTATTAGGAATTGCATTGAATCTGTAGATTAATTTGAGTAGTACGGTCATTTTAACAATGTTGATTCTTCCCATACATGATCATGGAATGTTTTTCCATTTGTTTGGTTTGTGTCATCTGTGATTTTTTTCATTGGTGTTTTGTAGTTCTTCTTGTAGAGATCTTTCATCTCCTTGGTTAAATATATTCTTAGGTATTTGATTTTATTTTGTGGGGGAGGACAGCTATTGTAAATGGGATTGAGTTCTTGATTTGGTTCTCAGCTTGTTGTTTATTGGTGTATAGCAGTGCTAGTGACTTGTATGTGTTGATTTTTTTTAACATGAGACTTCACTGAATTCATTTATTAAGTCCAGAAGTTTTTTTGAAGGCATCTTTAGGATTTTCTAGGTATGAGATCATATTATTGGTAAACAAAGATAGTTTGATTTCTTATTTTCCAATTCAAATACTTTATTTCTTTCTCTTGCCTGATTGCTCTGGCTAGGACTTTCAGTACTGTATTGACTAGAAGTGGCAAAAGTGGGTCTCTTTGCCTTGTACCAGTTCTGCGGGAGAATATTTTCAACTTTTCCCCATTTATCATGATGTTGGCTGTCATATATACCTCATATTTTGAGGTATGTTCTTTGAGGTGTGTCTATTTTGCTAAGTTTTTTTTTAATCATGAAGGGATATTGGATTTTATCAAATGCTTTTTCTGTGTCTATTGAAATTATCATATTATTTTTGTTTTTAATTGTGTTTATGTGATGAATCACATATGTTGACTTGTGTATGTTGAACCATCTTTGCATCCCTGGGATAAAACTCATTCGATAATGGGGAATTATTTTTTTGATGTGCTGTTGGATTCAGTATGCTAGTAGTTTCTTGAGAACTTTTGCATCTATGTTCATTAGGGATATTGGTCTTTAATTTTCTTTTTTTGTTGTATCTTTTCCTGGCTTTGGTATCAGGGTGACTCTGGCTTCATAGAATGGATTAGGGAGAATTCCCTCCTTTTCAGTTTTATGAAATAGCTTCAGTAGGATTAGTACCAAGTCTTTTTTGAAAGTCTGATACAATTCAGCTGTAAATTTGTTAGCTTCTGACTTTTTGGGGGGAGACTTTTGATTATTGATTCAATCTTGCTTCTTATTATTGGTGTATTCAGGGATTTTATTTCTTCCTGATTTAATGCTGGGGGTGTACATATCTAGAATTAATGCATTTTTTCTAGATTATCTAGTTTGTTTGCATAGAGGTATTTATAATAATCTCGTATGATCTTTTATATTTTTGTGATATCAGTTGTAATGTCTCCATTTTCATTTCTGATTGAGCTAATTTGAATCTTTTCTCTTCTTCTTAAAATTAGTCTAGCTGATGGTCTATCAGTTTTGTTTATCTTTTCAAAGAACTAACTTTTTGTTTCATTGATCCTTTGTGTGTGTTTTTTGTTTGTTTGTTTCAATTTCATTTAGTTCTGTTCTGATCTTTGTTATTATTATTTTTTTCCTGCTAGCTTTGGATTTGGATTGCTGCTGTTTTACAAGCTCCTTGAGGTGTGACATTAGGTTGTCAATATGTGATTGTTCAGCCTTTTAATGTAAGCCTTAAGCACAATAAAATTTCCTCTGAGCACAGCTTTGGCTATATTTCAGATCTTTTGATAACTTGTGTTGTTTTGTCATTATTTTGAGAAATTTTAAAATTTCCATCTTGATTTTATTGTTTACCCGTGTATTATTTAGGAACAGATTGATTAATTTTCATATATGTGTTTGCTTTTGGGAGTTCCTCTTGGAGTTGATTCCTAGTTTTATTTCACTGTTAATTGAGAAGATGCTTGATATAATTTTGACTTTGATTTTAAGTTGTTTAGACTCGTTTTGTGGCCTATCATAGTCTATCTTAGAAAACATACTATGTGCTGATGAGAAAAAAAGGCGTATTCTGCAGTTTGGGGGTAGACTGTTCTATAGATGTCTATTAGGTCCATTTGTTCTAGATTCCAATTTAAGTCCAATTTTTTTTTTTGGCTTTTTGTCTTGATCTTGCTATTGTTGTTATTGGAGTGTTGAAACTCCCCCCTCCCCTCCATCATTGTATGGCTATCTGTCTCTCCTCTTGGGTCTAATAAAATTTGTTTTATAAAGTTGGAAGCTCTGGTGTTAGACGCATATATATTTTAAACTATTATATTGTCTTGTTGGATTGCTCCTTTATCATTATATAATGACCTTCTTTGTCTTTTGTTAGTTTAAAGTCTGCCTTAAAAGTCTGATATATAAGTATAGCTACTCTTGCTGATTTGGGGCTTCCATTTACATGGCATTTTTTCCCCACCCCTTTACCTTGAGTCTATGGGCACCTTTTTGAGTTAAATGTGTCTCTTGAAGGCAGCAGAAATTTGGATTGTGTTTTTTTAATCCATTCTGCCAATCTGTATCTTTTAAGAGGGGCATTCAGACCATTTACATGCAAAGTTAATAATGACATGTGAGGTACTGTTCCTTTTATCATGTTGATTGCCACCTAGTTACTTTATCTCTGTTTTGTTAGTGCTGTATAAGCCCTGTGGGTTTTATAATTTCCATTGTTTCTCTACTGGTGCATTTCAACCTTTTGTTTCAGTGTTTAGAACTCCTTTGATCATTTCTGTTGGTCTAGCGTGATAAATTCTCTCAGCATTTACTTTAGTGACAGACTTTGTTTCTTCATTTATGAAAGTTTTGCAGAGATACAAAATCCTTGAGGACAGTTGTTCTGCTTGAGGAGATTACAGGTAGGGCCCAAATCTCTTCTGGCTTGTAGAATTTCTGCTGAGAAGACTGCTGTTTGTCTGATTGCTTTACTTTTATATACTTTGTTTCAATACTCTTAGAATTCTTTCATTCATGTTGACTGTGGATAACATTATGACTATATGCCTTGAGGATGACCTTTTTTGCAATGGCTCTTCCAGGAGTTCTTTGGGCTTCTTGTATCTGGCTGTTTAAGTCTCTGGCAAGGTCAGGGCACTTTTCCTCAATTATTCCAAGAATAGGTTTTCAAAACCTGCTGCTTTTTCTTCTTCCTGAGGAATAACTATGATTCCTAGGTTTGGACACTTTATATAATCCCACATTTCTTGGAGACTTTGTTCAGATCTCCTTTGTTCTTTATTGTTGTCTGATTGTGTTAATCCAAAAACCTTGTCTTTGAGTTCTGAAATCCTTTCTTCTACTTGGTCCAGTTTACTGTTAAAACATTCCACTGTGTTTTGTACTTCCCTAAATGATTTTTCATTTCCAGAGGTTCATTTTTTTTTTAAGTATCTATCATGTCCTGAATTTAAAAAAAAAAATCTTTATGTTGGTTTCAACTTTCTTTTGGATCTCATTGAACAATTTTATAATCAACCTTTTGAATTCTATCTCTGGAATTCTATCTATTTCATTTTGGCTAGATCCATTGCTAAAAAGTTAGTGTGGTTTTTTTGGGGGGGAACTTGAAAAACTGTTTTTTCACATTGCCAAGAATAGTTTTTTGTTCCTTCTTACTTGGGTGGACTATTTCTTCTTATTATTGGTAAATTTGATTTTGATTTTTTTTCTTTCCCTTAGGGATGTGACTTTAATGCGTATTCCTTATGCTCATTTAGCTTTAACTCTGGGTGCTTTCAGTAGTGTAGGCTTTATGGGTTATAACAAACCTTTGTGCATTGGCTCTCTCAGATGCTGCTTGTAGTAACAATTATTGTGTGTGTGTGTGTGTGTGTGTGTGTGTGTGTGTGTAGTTTCACTGTGGGTCTAGAATGCTAGAAGTTTATCTTGTTCTCCCAAGGAGTAATGTACTCTTTATTCTTTACCAGTATTTCTTTCTGGGGTGAACCATTCAGCTTTGCTGTGAGGAATCTCCCATGGGTGAGAACTAGTTGCATCTGAAGCAACACCTCTATGGTGGACTAAAGTCTTGGCCCTGATGGAGGTCACTGAGGAAGCTCCCTGTAAGATGCACTGAGGTCTTCATCAGGTATGGGGGGTGCTACAACAGCTCCATTAGTAGGTTGGTGGAGATATAGTTTGCTTTTCTGTTATGCCCTTGCCCTGTTGGTTTAAATTTTCCTATCAGACGTGTACCTCTACCCATCTGTAGGAGTGTTGATGTTCTATGTAGAGAGGGAATAGAGTTCCATTCCTTGTCCAAGCCTGAACCTAAAGGGTGCACCTCCTGTGAATGTTATAGAAAATGCATCATCATGCTTACTTGCACTGAGATCCCATGTGGGAAACAAGTGCTAGCAGTGGTGGGCAAGGGAGTTGAAAAGACCCTTCTCCAAGACCCTTCATGGGAACCAGATCTGTCAACTGCTGGGACAGAACTGCCACTTTCTTCAACTAAGCCCAGCACTGTTCTGCATCTTTGCTGAAAGAAACTTCCCTCAGGTGCCACGGCCTGCACGGCTGCCTTGAGGGTCCCGAGAGAGAGAGTGGCAAGAGATTCAGAAAGACACAGACACAACGACATAAAGAAAAGCTGGGGGCCAGGTGGGACACTTTCCTCTGATGGAAGAGAAGTAGCCCCAAAGTAGCTCAGCATGTTTATTTTATAATTAAGCACAAAAAAAGTTGGAAGGGATTCAAGGTCTGTGAAGGAGCTATAATGGAATTTTGTTGCTACCTAAATGACAAACTGTTCTGTGGTTATCTTGTTGTAGTTAAGGCTTTATCTGTACTATGAGAACTCTAATGTGTGGGCCTCTGGGATGCTGTTTTGTGTAGCAGGCTGTAACCCTTGCCTTTGGGAATGAGTGAGACCTTGCCTTCGCTTGGGGCCTTTACTCAAGGCCTGCTACAGTGACAGCACTAGTCCGTTCCCCATATCACATCCGCTCCCAAAACTCAAATTGGGGAGTTCTGGGACACAGAGAAGCCTGTACTCTGGATTTATTTATTTATTTGTCCTGTAGAGTGCTCCCAGATGTGGTGCACCCTTCCTCTGGGAATAGAAATCCGTGATGGTCTGACCCCTCTAAGTCCTGCTGTTCTTGAGTCTAGCTGCCCTACTAGGCTGCCACAATTTGGGCTGGTACTGGGAGTTGTCTGCAAAGGATACGGTGATATGAAGGTACAAGGATTAAATTCTAAGGAGAGTTGATCACTGTCATTTCTGGACTACCCTTTGGAGAAGCTCTCTGATGCCTTGGACTATGGACTAGTTTGTGTGATGAGTGGTAACGTGGGCTTTGCTCTTATCTCTTGGGGAACGGGGGCATGATGTTAGGTAGACCTGAGTCAAACTGACCAGCACTCTGATTTCTTAGTGGTGGGTGCAAACACCAGCTCTAATGGGGTTGGCAGGAGGATGGTGTGGATTCTGTATGGTTTCCTTCATTGTATATAGGCTTAGTCTTGTGCTTTCTCAATTGCCAGTTGTAGCAGTGCTGGGCTAGGTACATGCACAGACTTAGGGCCTTCTGACTGGCAACTGAGAAAGGTGACTTGGATAGTAGTGTTAGCTGCAGTGTGGGAACAAACCATCCCTGTGTGCTGTGTTGTGTCAGATGTTGTAATGGGCTGTGCCAGTTGACCTCTGGCCAGGAGGTGGCACTTGTAGGAAAGAACTAGCTGTGATAGTGGCTGTGGGCTTTCTGTTTGGCCTATGCTGCTCCAAAGAAGTACACAGATGACCTAGGTGATGGGCAGGGCTATGAAGACTACCAAAGTTCCCTGTCTGTATTAAGCTTTTGACGGTGCTGGGGGGAAAAGCTGTTTTGGGGTGGCTAGGTCAACCAGGTTCACACTCCAGCTCCCCACCTATGTGCATGATTAATTATCCCAGAGGGATACTGTGGCAGCGCAACTGAGATGGTGGCACTGTCTCTGCTGCACAAGAGTTCTCGCAGGAAGAGATGGATTGCCAGGGTGTTGTGTTCCACTAAACTCCCCTGCCCTTAACTCAGGGGGTTCACACTCAGAACTGAAAGGTGCATTTAGCAACAAGTTCTCTTACCACAGCTTGTCCCAAACAGAAACTGCCTGCCACGACAAATGTGCTTTTGGGGCAAATGAAAGCCTTAGGATTTCCCATTTCCTCCCCAGCCCAGGAGCTGGCCGCAGAATGCAGCCTGTGAGGATTCAGTGATCAAGGGATGGTTCTGCGGGACCTATTCAGGGCTCAGTTGACTGCACAGCTCCACGTGGGTTCTGGCAACTCGCAGCTGTGCAGTATCCAGGCCGTTTCCCATGTGGGGCTGGAGTCCTGTGAAGCTTAGGAAACCTTCCAAGTCTGTGGCAAGAGTGCTGAGTTCCTCATTACCCGCACACACCCTTTCTTCATGTGTGAGGTTGCTCCCTGTTTTCAATGGTCAAGCTGGCTTTCTGGTTCTCCTGCAGTCTGCCTGATTTCTCTCTTCATTGCTCTCTGAAGGTTCTGCTGCTTCTCTGTGGGTTGTGGGGCGCTCCCTCAGTCTAGTCTTGCTCTGATTGCTGGCAGTCTCTCCCTTCTTTCATTCCATGAGAGAGGCACAAGCCAGCTGCTTCCACATGGCCATCTTGTTCTCTCCCTGTGAATTGTTTTCGTTTTTGTTTTTATTATCAGCATTCACTTTTTTTTTAACTTGTAGTTAATCTGAATAAGCTCTTTAAAACTAATAGAATAAATAGTAAGCATATTGACCCTTTTCTATCATTGAATGCTATGTAATTAATTTCTCCATGTTATGACCTAAAATTAGATCATCATTTTTATTTACAGTTATATCTCCAGCACCTAGAACAATGTCTGGAAAATAGGAAGCACTTGATACATATTTTTAGACAAATGTATTATTCTTTTTCAATTTTTTTTTGGCTTCTAAAAAGTATTCCTCTATATGTAAATCTCGAAATTAATTTAACAAATCCTGTAAAACATTCTGTTGGAATTTTAATTGCAAAAGCATTAAATTTATTTGGGGGAAGAACTGAAATATTGATAAAATTAGACCTTTCCATTCAGATGCAGGATACACTTTCAATTTAGTTGGGTCTTCTTTTAATTATGCCATGACATTTTATACTTTTCATTATGCAAGAGTTGACCATTTGTTGTTAGGGTTCATGTGAGGTGTATTACTGGTGGTGGTGGGGGGGGGCTCAGAAACCAGTACTCCGAGATATGGCCGTTTGATTTGCTGAACTGAAGAATCCTGAAAGTCTCTCTGACCTTCCCTCTTCCCCACTGTCTCCCAAAGAAGCTGAAGTTCCTTCATCTGCCCAGGATCCAGACCTCCAAGAAAAACCATGGTTTTTTTCTTCCCTTCTCTGTTATCTCATTACCTATCGCAGAAAAAAGGACCCAGATGTGACCACACCTGAGCAGAAGATGTCACCAAGGATGACTTACATTCCAGAGAAAAACTATTCACAAAATCAACTCTATTTTCAAATCATTCTTCCTAACAGTCACTTGTTGCCCCTCAATGGAATTTTTCTTCTCCCCCATCCCACAACCTGTTTTACTACAAGTTGGTGTAGAAGGTATACAAGCATTTTTAACTTACTGGGAAGTTGGGTGTTCACTCTGAAGGTTCCTGTGTGTACACATAAAATAAATGTGTATGCCTTTCTTCTGTTAGTCAGTCTGCCTTGTGCCAGCGATTTTTCAGTGAACCTTTAGGGGAACATGGTCCCCACGTTATTGTTATTGTTTTATTCTATGAATTAAGATTTTATTTTCTATTCTATTTTCTATTTGGTTATTGTTCTAAAAGGAACTATTGATTTTTTAAGTTGATATGTTATTCCTCCAGCATACTGATTCTAGTCTTACTAATTGTAGTTATTCAGTTAGTTCTCTTAGCTTTTTATGTGACTTAACAAAGATGATTGTATTTTTCTTCGTGTTCTATATCTATGATTTAGATCTTTTTAACTTACATTTTGGGCTGCAATTGTAAGAATAATATTGGATAGTAGTGATAATAGAAGAATTCCTTGTATTAATGTCTGAGTTTAATGAGAAGACTTCACATTCACAATTAAGTATACTACTTGCAGTGAACTTCTGCATAGTAGTCTAACATTTAACAGCAATTTTCTCTTCATTCTGCCTTGATAAGAGTTTTTATCAGGAATAAATGTTAAATTTGATCAAGTTTTTTCATCATCTATCAGTAAGGTCATTTTTTTCTTCCTTTAAACAGTAACCTATAGATGTACATCAAAATATTTTGAGACATCAAGCCAATCTTGTATTCCAAAGATAAATTTTTTGGGGCCATGATTCAGTCTTTTTACTATAATGTTAGATTCAACTAATTAACATGCTATGTAGGACTTTTACATCCATATCAAGCACAACTGGTCAAAAGGTTGTCCTTTCTTTGTGACACCATTTTCTGGTATCCTGGTTATCCACACACATTGACCAAAAAAAAAAAAAAAATTAAAGTGACTTGTATAACAAGGACTATACATGACCTTTTTTTCCCTCTTACCCAAGTTCCTAACTAAAAGACTTAAGAAGGACTGATAAGGACTCACCAGATGGGGTTTTATGACCCTATTATCCTATATACTAAAAAGTCTGTTTTCCAACCTGACTCTGGCATAACATCACATAACAACTAAAGAAGGAAATCAAATTATTTTATGGCCCTGAAAAGCCATTTGTTGGGGATTCCCAGACTCCAAAAACCTTGTAAGACATTTTATCTATCCTCTCTGAAGTGTGATCTGAGGTCTTCCATATATAGGGTTTCATCTATATATCAGCAAACCTGGAATTTTCTGCCCATTTATCTTAACAAGCATCTCCTCTACTGATTTCCAAAATTTCTTAGATAAGAACTACAAATTACCAGCCAAGAAATCTTTGAATCCACCTATGACCTACAAGCAACCACTTGAAAATGTCTCTCCTTCCTGGACCAAACCCATGAAATTATCACATGTATTCACTTATGGTGTCTTGTAACATCTGTCTTCCCAAAATGCACATAATTAAGCCACCATTTAACCACAGTGGGCACATGTTCTTAGGACCTCCTGAACATGGGTGTTCCTGGGCTTAAGTCCTCAAATGTGTTTCAGAACAAACCATCTTAAAATATTTTTTTTTCTCTTACCTAAACAGAATCTTCTGGCATTGATTCAGCTGTTTGATGGCTTCAAATGCAGAGTTACTGGGATCCTCTTGGCTTTTTCTTGTAATTATTTAATCATAGCTACAAGGTGCTGCCTCTCCAGGCACATAAAAGTGTTAAAGGCAAAATATCGAAAGGGAGGATCTGAGCAGCTGGGTCTGCCCTGTGAATCAGGAAAACAAGAGCTTCTTTCCAGAAACAACCAACAGTAGATGTCAATGTAGGTCAAATTTGGGTCATGGGGCCACTCCCCAGCTACAAGGGCAGTAAGATATAAAACTGAATTCTCATGACTTCTAATGAAAATATTGATTTCAAGAGCCTGTAGAGCATTGAATATACTGCTTGAACAAAATTAGGATTGTTATAGCAAAGAGGAATGGAGAAATGTATATTGGTTAGACAACACTCTGCCTAAACTGAGACTCATTCCATGTTTTTTATGTTCTAGGAAGATATCAGAAAAAATCTATCCTTTCAACATTTCATAATCTTTAAGTCTAAAAGCATTAGGATTCCATGTCTTTCTAGGGTTGATACTTGACTAGTTTTTCAGTTTCTTTTGTGATTATTGGTAAATTAAGGTTCCCAACATATTAGCAATTAAACTTGGGGACTGATATTTATCTAGAAAATAATTCTCTATGTCCCTGTTTTCTAAGTCATTAGCATAACATTGCTCAAGTAATCCAATAATGGTTTACTTTCCTCCTTATCTGAACTATTCCTTGTTTTTAATGTTATTTATTTGTATCTTCTTTGTTTTCTCTCTGGATCAGACTTGTCAAAAATATGTATATTTTATTGGTCTTTATATAAATATTTAAAACTATGCATTTTTCTTTGATTTTTTTTACTTTAGCTGCATCCTTAATTTTTTTTTTTTTTTTTTATTATTTTATTTTATTATGTTATTGTGGGGTACAGTTAGGGGTTAGGCATACAAAAATATTTCGTTCAGGTACCCTTGTTGTTAAGAGGTGTCTCCCCATCCTCAGATAGATACCCACCACCATTAATCCCATTCCCTTCACCCTCCCCCCCCCCCCAGTTTCCCACCACAGTCCGACATTTTCTTGTGGTAATACGTTGGATGATCAAGGTCTACTATATGAGTGAGAACATGTAACAATCAGCATTCTAAAAACCATGCTCTGCAAAAACAGGGAACCAACTCAGATGCGCATTGAAGGTGGACTAGATAAAGAAAATGTAGCACATATACACTATGGAATGCCACTCAGTCATAAAAAAAAACAAAATCATGTCCTTTGCTGCAACATGGATGCAGCTGGAGACCATCATTCTAAGTGAATTATCACAGAAACGAAACACCAAATATTGCATGTTCTTGTTCATGAGTGAGCACTAAATAGTGGGCACACATGGGCAAAAGGATGGGCACAGCAGATACTACACACTGCTAAAATAAGGAGGGAGAGAGGGCGGATAAGGGATACAAAACTACTCATCCGGTATCACGCCCATTACTAGGGGGAGTGGGGTCATCAGAAGCACACACTTTGTCTTCATGCAATACATTTATATAACAAATCCTCAGAGGAACCCCATAATTAGAAAATTTTACAAAATCATGAAAAGCTCCGTTAAGCAAACTTTCAACCAAAAAAGGTACATCAGGTAAAGTGAAGCAATAGCCTTGAAAAGCGAAGACATCAGTTTACAGGTTCTAACAAGACAAGGTGTCTGCTGGATTAAAAAGTTCTAGAGACCTGCTCTACAACATTTGTACTTAATGCTAACTATACTATAGAATATACTGAAAAGTGTGTTAATAGGGTAGACCTCCCATTAAGTTTTCTAATCACAATAAAATATATTTTTTAAAGGGAATGTTTGGTCTGGGAGGACAATCCAGGCAAGTGTAGCCACAAAAGAAAGCTAAGAGATTAAAAATGTTCAGAGTACCATAAGCAGTCTAAGGTGGATGAAACATAGGATGTATGTACAGAAACTGTGGGATATAACTGACACTAAGTCAGCAGAGACCTTGAATGGCAATCTAGATACTAATTTATTTAGTAGGCAACTATAGTCAAAGAGGTTCAGAAAGACAATAGTAAAAAGAACAAATATGGTGTTGTACGCACATTAACGTACACTGAAAAGAAAGAAGAGACTGGTAAAGGAGGCCAGATGGGAGGCCACTGCACTGAAGCCAATAAGAAGAATCTTATATACTACTGTAATAAGCAGTAATCCTGGAAGTAACACAAGGAAAAAGTAGAATTAGGAAGGTAAGTAGGTAGAAGCAAAGAAAACTCATAAGGATAATAAGGATTTCTGTAAGTAGTGGTGTGATAATGTTGTACACAACTCTGCAGATGTCTCAGCATTCACGAAAATAATGACTTGTAAGTAAGAAGTCAAACCCTGGAAGTTTTTTTTCCTCCTCTTGCTGTTAGGGATCAAGACTTATATAAGTCTCAGTTGAATGAAACAGAGACACTCCCCCTCAAAAAAATCATACAAAGAATCAATGAGTTGCAAATCTGGTTCTTTGAAAGGATAAATAAGATTGACAGAACCCTGGCTAGATCAACAATAAACAGAGAGAAAGAGAGAGAGAGAGAGAGAGAGAGAGAGAGAGAGAGAGAGAGAGAGAGAGAGAGAGAGACAAAATTTGAATAAACACAATTAGAAAAGAAAAAGACAATGTTACAACTGACCCTGAAGAAATACAAAAGATTATCAGAGATTACTATAAGAATCTGTATGTAAATAAACTAGAAAATTTAGAGGAAATAGAGGAACTCTTAGCATTGCATAACCTCCCAAGACTGAAACAGGAAGAAACTGAAACCCTAAACCAATCAATAGCAATCCAAAAAAATCAACTAAGTAATAAGAAAATTCCATAACAAAAAAAGCCCCGGGTCAGATGGTTTCTCAGCAGAATGCTACAAGGCATACAAGAAAGAGTTAATACCAATCCTACTGAAAGTATTCCAAGCAATCAAGAGGGAAAGGATTCTCCCTAGCTCATTCAATGAAGTCAACATCCTGATACCAAAAAATGGCAAAAATACAACATGGAAGAAAATGACAGGTCAATTTCTCTAATGAACACAGATGCAAAAATTCTCAACATCCTAGCAAATCACATCCAACAGCACATTTCAAGGATCATCCATCACAACTAGGTGGTCTTCATTCCCAGGATGCAAAGCTGGTTCAACATTGCTAAATCAATAAACACAATCCATTATATACACAGTTGTAAAACCAAAACCACATGATTATCTCGTTAGATGTAGAAAAAGCATTTGATAAATTCCAGCATCCCTTCTTGATAAAAACTATTGAACATCTAGGTATAGAAGGAACATTCCTCAAAATAATAAAAGTCATTTATGACAGATCTGCAGCTAATACTTAAAAGGAAAGAGCTGAAAACATTACCCCTAACAACTGGAACAAGACAAGGATGCCCAATCTCACTCCTCCTATTCAACATAGTACTGGAAGTCCTAGCCAGAGTAATCAGGCAGGAAAGAAAACTAGAGGTATCCAAATAGGAAACGAGAAAGTTAACTTAACCCTCTTTGCAGATAATATAATTCTATACCCAGAAAACCCTAGAAAAACCTCCTTACACTAATAAATGACTTCAGTAAAGTCTCGAGATACAAAACCAATATGCAGAAACCAGTTGCATTTCTATACACCAACAACAAGCAGGCTGAGAACCAAATAAAAAACTGCAATCCCATTCATAATAGCTATCACTAGTATAAAAAATACAAAAATAAAATCCCTAGCACCCATCTAACCAAAGGGGTGGAAAACCTCTACAATAAGAAGTACAAAACATTGCTCAGAGAAATCAAGAATGACACAAACAAATGGAAAAACATCCCATACTCATGGGTTGGAAGAATCAATATCATCAAAATGTCCATTCTATCCACAGCAATCTATAGATTCAAAACAATTCGTATTAAATAACAAGCATAACATTTCCCAGACCTATAAAAAACAATACAGAAATTCATATGGAAGTAAAAAAGAACCCAAATAGCTAAAGCAATCCTCAGCAAAAAGAACAAAGCTGGAGGCATCACACTATCAGACTTCAAACATTACTACAAGGCTATAGTACCCAAGACAGCATGGCACTGCTACAAAAATAGACACACAGACCAATGGAACAGGACACTGAATCCAGAAATAAAACACAGATCTTTATCCAACTCATCTTTGACAAAGCCAATAAAAATAATCAATGGGGAAAGGAAACCATATTTAGCAAGTGGTGCTGGGAAAACTGGCTAACCACATGCAGAAGAGTAAAACTGGACCCCTGCCTATCACCATATAAAAAAATTAACTAAAAATGGATCAAGGACTTATAAATGTGAAACCTCAAACTATAAGAATCTTAGAAGTAAACTTGGAGAACATTCTTCTGGACATCAGAGTAGGCAAGGAACTTGTGACCAAGTACTCAAAAGCAAATACAAGCCGGGCTCGGTGGCTCAGCCTGTAATCCTGCACTTTGGGAGGCCGAGGTGAGTAAATTGCCTGAGCCTGTGGGTTCGAGACCCACCTGGGCAACTTGGCGAAACCTCATCTCTACAATAAATCAAAAAATCAGCTGGGTGTGGTAGCGCATGCCTGTAATTCTGGCTGCTTGGAAGGCTGAGGCAGAAGGATCGCTGGAACCCAGAAGGTCGAGGCTGTAGTGGCCGGGAGTGGCCACTGCACTCCAGTCTGGGTGACAGAGTGAGACTCCGACTCAAAAAAAAAAAGCAAAGGCAGCAAATGCTAAAATTCACAGTTGGGACCTTATCAAACTAAAGTTTTGCACAGCAAAAGTGACCATCAAATGAGAAAAGAGACAAACCACAGAATGGGAAAAAATATCTCTAAGCTATGCATCCAACAAAAACCTAACATCCAGGATCTACAATGAACTCAAACCAATTGACAAGAAAACAACAACTTCATTAAAAAGTGGGCAAAGGACATGAACAGACAATTCTCAAAGGAAGACAGTCAAGAAGCCAACAAACATGAAAAAATGTTAAGCCTTACTAATCATCAGAGAAATGCAAATCAAAAGTACAATGAGATACTACCTCACACCAGTAGGGGTGGCCATCAATAAAAAGTCAAAAAACTATAGACACTGGCTAGCCTAAGGAGAAAAGGGAACACTTCTACACTGTTGATTGGAATTTAGGTTAGTTCAACCTTTGTGGGAAGCAATGTAGTGTTTTCCCAAAGAACAAAAAATTGAGCTACCATACAATCCAGCAACCCCACTTCTGGGAATATAACCAAAGAAACATAAATCACTCTACCAAAAAGATACCTGAACACATATGTTCATTGCAGCGCTGTTCACAATAGCAAAATCAAGGAACCAATCCAGATGCCCATCCAAAGTGGACTGGATAAAGAAAATGTGGTACATATACATGATGGAATACAATGCAGCCAGAAAAAAGAACAAAATCTTGTCCTTTACAGCAACATGGATACAGCTGAAGACCAGCATTTTAAGTAAATTATCACAGAAACAAAGAACTACATATTGTATGTTCTCACTCATAAGTGGGCCCTAAACACTGGGCACACAAGCTCAAAGGAGAGGACAGCAAACTTTAGGCACTGCTAAATGAGGAAGGAAGGGAGGGAGAGTAGGCTTGTTAGAAACCCAAACCTCACCTGCATGTAACCTACTTATGTATTAAATCCTCACATGTACCCACGACTCTTAAATAAAATTTTTTAAAAAGAAAATTATTGAAGTGGCTTATCAAGGGCACCATGAATCGCCCAAAGGCTATTTCCCCCAGATATGTCTTCTGTTTCTTGAGGGCTCCTACCCCTGGCCACTAAAATCTTCTTGGGAGACCCTCATAATGCCTCCTTACTGAATCCCCCTAGGGCCTTTTGGCACTCTCTTGCAGCAGAGTCCCTAGGGATGGACCACCTGTGTCATGGTGCTTGGATCTGTGGTCTTATCTTTAATAACACAGCAGCTATAGCCAATGTCCAAACCACAATATACCTTAAAAATACTGATGCTTTAAACTGGCCTATCTAGATTATTTCTGAAAGCAAACAATAGATTTATATTATCTCATTTGAAAGTATCATTACATTTTTTATACAGCCTTACAACTGCTAAAATCTAAGCTGCCAGTACATTCCATACTGTCCTGTTTGCCACTAATTTTTCATTTTTAGGCTTCTTGACTGTTTAGTGACTTAAAAGTTATAATAATATAGTAATGATAGCAGCAATGATTGGGTACTTACTATGCAAAATGTATTTGCTCAGCATTTTGTAAACATTTCTTACTTTACTCCAAGAACTTTATAAGTAATATATTTTACACTTCTTTTTTCTTTCTTTTTGGATGAGGAAACCAAGGTTCAGAAAGGTAAGTAGGGGGGACTTCCGGTAAGATGGTGACGGGGCAGCATGGTATGTGAGACCCTCTGTGAAAGAGAACACTCATAAAGACCCTAGCTCTCTCCCGGGGGCTGCAGCTCCCATCTTTGGCAGCCTGCTCTTCACCAGGAGCTCAGCTGCCACCGCCGCCACTGCACAAACATCACGGCGGTCTGGGCCGCTGCTACAGTCACGGATGCCGTCGCTGAGGTCATTGCCCGCCCATGCCTGAGGCGAACCACGACTTCAGACCGTGAGGCCCTGCAAGCAGGATCTACTGAGATTGCCGCTGCCATGGCTGCTGCTGCCACTGCCACTGCCACACCACGCCCCTTGCCCGGAGCCAGGCTTGTGGAGCTCCCCTGTGTACGGGGAGGTGGCCGCCACCACTGTGGATACCGTTGCGGGCTCCCTCCCTTCCTGGGCAACCTCCAAGCTGCAGGCTTCAGTAGCTGCAGATAAAGGTCTACTGGAGCGGTGAGACGGCACCACCTGCTGAGGATCCAAAGTTACAACATCAAAACAGGAATGACAGATGCTCTTCCCCTTTGATAAACAGACAAGGCCAGATCTCAGTAATAGACTGGGCAGGGAGCCCATATCTGAACTGTTCTTCACATCCGGCCAGGAGCAACTGACCCTAACTGTGAACAATTCTACCAGCCTGCAAAGACAGCTAGAAATCAGAGCTGAAAGGACATTGGACTTAAAGGAAAAGTCTCAGAGTGTGCTTGATTGGTTCTGTTAGTCTACTGATTTTAATCTATCCCTTTTCCCTTTTTTTTATTTTTTCCTTTTTTCTTATTTCTCTGTAAACCCCATCTTTGTAAAGAGGAATAGCACACCAGTAAGGAGGTTGGTCAGCGTGTATGTTAGCATCATTGTATGTTTTAGTTTTTTATATGGTTGTTGGTTAGTTTTCAGTTGTGGTTATTATTTTTCTTTATATTTGTTTCAGTATTTGTGTCTCTTTTCATTTCCAGTCAGTACACTCATCTGTCTTCT
>CAUYQG010076761.1:0-17950 GCA_963574415.1 Tarsius wallacei | reverse complement strand
GATATCTCAATGTCTTACAAATCTGTCATTTCATATATTTTGTCCTCTTTTATGTTCATCTCAAGCAGAAAGGTACATCTGGTCCCATCTTGCCCAGAAACAGAAGTCCCTGTGTGGCAGAATGTGGCAAATGCTCAAATACATATTTCTTGTGTGATTGAGTGAATGAATGCAGAGACACATGAGTAACTGCTTTGGGGTCAGCAGTTGGCCCCATGGCAATCACCTGGGATGACAAATTGTCTCCCACTAACCCTATGGCAGAAAGGGGGGTTGGTAGCAGTTAAAGGTATTTCCTTCTGAAAGTCAAGCTGCAAGCTTTAAAGAGCCCCCAGGCTGGTTTTGTTTGAAAAGGCCAAATGGCTAAAGACTGATGGCCTCATGGAAATGCAAAAGAGTAACTAATTCACAGACTTATCCAAAACCCCTCTTCTGAAGTTGACGGTTTACAACCCTGCTTGCAGACCCTGCTGCCCTGTAGTTCCTGGAGACCATTTGTTCTTTAAAAGATCTGATTTTTCTGAATACCACCTTGTAAATTCCAAAGATGTGTAATTGCTCAACACGACCCCCACTCCCTTACCTAAACGAAGGTATAAGACCCCGCTTCTCCCGTTCTGCGGGGCTCGACCTGGAAGCGTTAGCCCCGTCGAGCCCGCCGAGCTGGTGCTTGGCATAATAAAATGCCACTTCCCATAATAGTCTTGGTGTCATGGTCTCTCTATTTTCCCGCTGTACTATAAGAAAGGGATTGGCTGTAGTGGGAAACTGTCAGGGGAGGGGTGGTGGGATTGGCAGTTGAGGGAAACTGCTGGGGGAGGGAGGGGCATACCTCATCAACAAGGGTACTTGCACAATCAACGTTTGTATACCTAACCCTGAATTGTACCCCACATCTTTATAATTAAAAAAAGAGAGAGAAGAAACAAAATCTTGCCCAAAAAAAAGAAAGGCCATTTCACCTCATCCAGAGCCAGGCCATGGCAGAGCCTGAGAAACCAAGTTCTGACCAGCAAGCAAATTCATGATCACAACCATGTCTGCAAATAAGCCAGAGAGAATGGGCTCTGCACTGTCCTGCAGGAACTCACAGTCTTGGGAGCTGAATGGCCTCATGTGATCTGCCACTGAACCCCTGTCCCTCTGCCTTGGCTTTTCTTTTGTTTGGTCCCTACTTCATTAATTCTGAGAGATTGCTCTGGGCCCTGCGTCTGCTCTGAGGCAGTTTGTCCAGTATAACCTGGCTCTCAAACAAAATTGGTCAACTAGACGGTCATCTCTTGAGGGCTCACTTCCCTCTGTGTGCCTAAAACCACGTGCCTCTTGCCTTTGGAGCAATGATGACCTCTCCAGGAGTTTGCCTTTTACAAAGGCAGAGACTTCATCCTCCCCAGAAGAGAAGTGGAAACACAAGAAGAGCCTGGTGCGGAGCCCCAAGTCCCACCTCATGGTTGTGAAATGCCCAGGATGCTCTACGGCCACCAGGGACTCTAGCCATGCACAGACTGTAGGTTTGTGTGGTGGCTGCTCTGCTGCCATCTGTCAATCCACAAGACAAGCGAGGCTTGCAGAAGGATGTTCCTTCAAACAAAGCGGCACCCAGAGCTCCCTGAATCAAGATGGGTGGGAAACCATCCCAATCAACACATTTTGGATAAAACAACACAGAACCCCACACAGACCCCAAATGCCTCTTGAACTGGAGAACACTTTCTAGTTTATGAGGTGCTTCAGTATTTTATTTCAACCCTCACATAAACCCCAAGAAATGGGATTATTAGCCTCATTTTAGATGTGAGGATCCTGATGCTCACAGAAACTAGAAAACTTGCCTCCTGTCAAGGCAGGTCCAGTAGGACAGGTTCAGGCTTCCATCCTTAATGCTGTCAACTCCAAAGTCTGTGCCATGTAGACTCGAGTTTGGGGTTTCTTGGGTGCCTTTGGCCTGGCAGGATGAAACTGACTACCGGAACTAGGCTGAGTCGTCTCACAAACACGAGCTTCCTTCTCTGCTCATCCTTGGGCTTGTCTGACTTATGGAATATTTTTAGGGTGTCAGTCATGTGGCCTCTATTTACAGAAAACCTGGGTGGGACAGTCTGATTGAATAATGTCTCAATGACAGGACAAATTAGGTTGTCATGGGGAAGGGCTGAAGTGGTTTGAAGAAGGAAATTGATGTCACGGGTCTTTTTTTATACAACTTTGTGGGTGGCAGTAATGAAGAACAGGAAGGTGGTTGGTCAAGTGAGGATCAGGAACGCAAAACTAGTTCTCCTTAGAAGGAGAAAAAAAACGAGAACCATTTTACAGGAAAAAAGGAGCTATTTTCCTTAGAGGCCACGTTCATTTGTCAGAGGCACTTGATCTTTTTAGTGCTAAGGAAATAACACTTAAGGGTTTTCAGAGACAGTTACACAATGACTTCTGCCTAAAGGCTGAATCACAGACACTTCAGAAAAAGGCTGAGGCAGAAGGATCGCTGGAGCCCAGCAGGTCGAGGCTGCAGTCAGTGGCTGGGAGCAGTCACTGCACTCCAGTCTGGGTGACAGAGTGAGACTCCAACTCAAAAAAAAAAAAAAAAAAAAAGAAAATTTTAGTAGGGCCATTCCATGGAGAGGAGAGATATAGTTTGACTTTGAATTTAACACGCTCACGCTGATCTCATTTCAGTCCTTACCAGGATAGAGCCTGGGAATTCCAAAGCTCTTTCCACAAGAACTTCCCCATGGTCTGTCCTTCTGCAAGGGAAGGAAAGTGGCTTCCAAGAAGGGTGTGGCCTCTTGGCCGTGTACATTCTTTTTCTAAAGACCCATAGCACAGGGCAACAGTTCTTCTCTTGGCAAACAAAATTAGAAATAAAAATAAATGATCTGATTTGTTTATAACATCAAAGACATGGCCCAGGGGCTGTGGAGTAGGGTCCAGTTTGAAAGGCCTTGCCCTTTCTCTGGGCAGGGGCCTTTCGTAGAGGCTAGGAGGTTACCTCCCTAACAAGCACGGCTGCCACCATAACCCAGAGGTCAGAAAGGCAGAGAGCTTCTCTAAGACAGAGGACAAAAATACACGTAGAAAACTGGTGTCGCTAAGAAAACAAGACCAAAGAGAACCACTGCCCATCTAAGCCCACCACAGCCTTCAGTGAGTGCTCTTGGGAGGACCAAGAGGCAGAACATGTAGCCCAAGGTCAGAATGTCACCCCACATCTCCTGCCCTCACGTTGCGTTCCAGGTTCTGGCCCATTGCTTGGGTGATGCTCCAAGCCGCAGATATCCCCCACGCCTCCTGCCTCCTCACCCTTCTGTCTGATGACCTTCATCCCAGCTGGGGTTAGGCGGAAGGCATGGGAATGAAAGAATTCGAACCAAGATGTACATGATGGATAGCCTCGCAGGGCCACTTGTATTTTAGAGAGAAGCCCCTTTTGCAGGGAAACACTGCTCTGAAGACAGACTTCAGATGCTAGGGGCAGGGAGCCAGGCCAGCTGTGTGGAGCCATTTTCCAGCCAGTGATTGAATATCTGCTTTCATGTGGTTCTGTGAGCTGCTACAATCCTCCAGCATTGCAGAATATATTCGTTTCTTCCATTCACCAGGAAAGGTCGAAGAGAGAAAGAGAGACTTTTCAGTTCTGGCATATATTTAATATCAAATCTTTGTACTTGAGGCTGCAATGTATGGACATGCATATTCTATTAGCCTTGAAAATAGCTGCTGAAAAGCATCAGAGTCTTAAAGGAAACTTTTCAGATAAAGATCCCTTCTTCATCAACTGCAAAATAAACAACTTTCTTATTCAAACCATGTGTTCATTAACTAAGCCCTGGCCTTCCCCGGTGCCCCTTGTCATCTGCCCTTTTATTTTTTGTGCATAAGGCCCTGGAATCTAGTATGCTGGCTTACTGCCCAGGGCCTGGGATTCCTCACCAGCCTCAGCTCTGTGGGAACCACCCTGAAGGGGCAAGGCTGGGGCTGGCCAATCAGGCTGCCTCCCCAGCTTTGCCATTTGATTGCTGTCACCCGCGACTGGTCCTTTCTGGGCCATTTCAGGCCTGAATTTCATATGGGCCATAACATCTTTTGTAAAAGGAAATAGATCAGTTACCTTTGTTGAGACTCATTCTATTCCTGGAGTCCTGATGACTGAAGACCTCATTAGTGCCAGAATGAAGAAATGGTCAGTCTCAAATCAGCATCAGTATTTATTAATACATTAATTGATAAATATGTTATGCATGAAAATCCAACTTTAACGTCCTGAGTAAATATACTGTCTTTTCTTCATATTTCAGTCAGTAAGGCCTCATGTATGCCATGATGTCATGAGACCAATTACACAAAGTCCTCTTGACAGGCTCATTGTTTTCTTGCGGTACTCGGGCCTGCATAAGGAACGAACTTGCTTCAGGATGTTCAGAGAGACATTGTTCTCCTTCATTTTCAGGTCAAACTCCAGCCACCATTACTTTATGCTGCAGAGCTGCATTTAATTTTAATACGTTCTTATTTTCTGAAACTCCTTTGTGACCACACCGCCATCTTTGGTGTCTGAAGTTATTGACACACACTCTGATCATTCCTTCAGGGAAAGAGTTAGCGGTTCCAGAGTACATCCATCAAAGCCTTTGGAGAGAGGTAACACTGCAGGTGGGAGGACCGTGGGAGGTGGCTGGTGCTCCTTGGAGTTTACACGTCCCCTTGATGAGATTGCTCACAGGCAGAACATGACAATCTTACCACTCTCGGGATTCAAACCACTTTATTTATTTATTTATTTATTATTTTTTTTTGAGTTGGAGTCTCACTCTCGCTCAGACTGGAGTGCAGTGGCTGCTCCCGGCCACCGCAGCCTTGACCTGCTGGGCTCTGGCGATCCTTCCACCTCAGCCTTCCAAGTAGCTGGAACTACAGGTGCGCGCTACCACGCCCGGCTAATTTTTGATTTATTGTAGAGATGAGGTCTCGCCAAGTTGCCCAGGCGGGTCTCGAACCCGTGGGTTCAGGCAATCCACTCACCTCAGCCTCCCAAAGGTGCGGGATTACAGGCTGAGCCACCGAGCCTGGCTCCAAACCACTTTAAAAGAGCGCTATACTTTACTCTGAGTGGCCAAATACCACAAGCACCACTCAATTGTAAAATTATGTAATCCTGGCATTCCAAAGCAAGCACGCATAGCCGTGCAAGAACAGACACGGTCTCTGTTTGAAGGCACAAGACCCAGATGGCGCTTAGTCTCAAAAAAGAGTTGTCAAATCATTCTCAACCTGAGATGTTTGCTTGGCAAGCATTTTTCTTCCTCTGGCGGAGATTTTTGTTTACAGGATTTAACAATTAAAAACACGCACACACAACTGCACATTGTTTTGCGGTGGCACAAAGGTCAGCCCTTGGCACATAGTCATTTTCCAATTCCTGATCCTTTTTGATTGCTGCTGCGTGAATCAGCGGACATGTAATTTTACTTGAAGGCAGTAGTAAAGTGCAAAGTATGAGACAATAGGCAGGAATCTTGTGAACAACTATCAAACAGAAAGGTCTGTTCAGCTGATGAGGAAAAGTCACCTTTATTCAATTCTAATGATGCTTACATAATTTTTAGTACGCAGATTCGGTCAGTAACACTATTTTATTAGGTCAGTTGATACAGGTGCAAAATTCTGTCTGACAGGGGATAGGTTATCTTCTGTGTGTGGGTTCTGGAAGACAGGTTACACTGAAGGAATGCGGCTCTTTTGTAAGCTGTGCGTGTGTGTGAGACAATGGAACATGGGACTTTAGTGCTAGGGCTCATTTTGTCTAACCCCTTTAATTAATAGATTTAATTTGGTTGGGGCCCACAAGTGATTAGCCCAAGTTTACACAGGTACTTAATAACTGAGGCGGGTCTAGAACGTCCTTTCTACAGACTAATTCTACCTAGAGTTTGTAGATTCTCCCCATGCCAAGGTAGAAAATTGGAATTCCTCTCCATTATCTGTAGTACTTCCACCACAGCAAGTATTAGAAGGAAAAAGCTACGTGTGGTTTACTGAAAGACAAGTGGACATTGGACTATTCCTGAAAGTCCAGAGAGAAGCTGTCCAGGCAGGAGAGGCTGGCTTACCAGAGAGAAGCTGTCCAGGCAGGAGAGGCTGGCTTAGAATTTGTGGAATGTCTCTTATAATTGAGACTACTGGAAACAAGGAGAAATGCAACAAATAAGCAACGATTCCTGTTGTTCCCTCTTTGATCTGACAGACACAGAGGCAGGTGGAGGGAGGGAGGTGACCTTTCAGGAACACTGACAATGCTGTCTTCTGAACACCGCTTCGAATGCTTTTCAAAGTCCTAAAGTGTGTTTACAGAAAAGCTTGCTGGCATGGATGGACTCCCCCTCCTCTGACAGTTCACAGGAAAGGGTGTAAAGATCTCAGTGATTCATTCTGAACATCTGATGGGTTCCTCCATGTACTCCCGACGGATCCACTTCTCATGGCTGTGCTCAGGCGCCCCATCTGGGATGAGGTCATTTTGTAGGGCACACAAAGGATTCCAGGGGAAATATGCAACATATACTGCAGCTATTCACAGCATCCATTCCTCTCAGCCGCTTGCAGATCACAATGAACCTTCTCAGCATTACATGTGCTTACGAAGGAGCCAGGGGTTAGATGCCTTTCATTGGAACCCCCTAAGGCACACAATGCATTTATTATAATGTCCTAGCCCTAAGAAGGGCCTGGGAACAGCTTGGAGTGGCCTATAATTAAGTACATTTAATAATAAATGCACACACTGCTTAGATATAGCAATATGTGGAAATAAGCTCTTCATTTTCTCATTTTCCACTCTCCTACCATCCTTCCCTTTACAAATTAAAAAAAAGGCAAGGAGTTCTGTTAGTTCTGTTTTTTGGTTTTTTAAAAATAACAATTGCCAAAGATGTCTGGCCAAAGGGAAATTAAATTACTTGAGAACATTCTTTCAATGTCAAAAAAATGGCTTCTGCTTACTCAGGTAGTTGTGCAGGGGAGAATGTTAAGAGGCTGTTTTTTCATTGCTCTTGGATTCCACTTCCAAGGGCTTTCTAGCAAAGGGACCTGCTAGCAAAGGGACATCCCTCCAGGTTAAGCTGCCATTTGCATGGATACGTCCTCAGTTCACTGCTGTACCCAGAAAGGAAGGAAGGAAGGAAGGAAGGAAGGAAGGAAGGAGCAGTTAGAAGTGTTCCTCCATGGCAACCCCCTCAAGTTCCCTCCCCCTGTGGGAGCTTTTCTGTCCTCTCAATAAATCTTGCTTTAAAAAAAAAAAGAAGTGTCCCTCTGGCAGTGTATCAGGTCCTTGGTTCCTCCCCATACTTCTGAGTGTCTGAATGTTGCAGGTGACATTTCTGAGTAAAGGGAGAGGAAGGGAACTCTGGGGATGAGGACAAGGTACAAGAAGAGAAAGCGCAATGGGAGAGAAGAGAAAAAGGCAGCAGGAGTGCGACACGGACGTGCAGGTTTGTAAGATGCAGTATGAGATGTGGGGCTGTGAGGGGAAGGCCTTAAAGGACGTGGGGCTGAAAGCCCAGCTCTGCCCCTGCCTGGTTGTGAGCGTGGCCAGTTTCCCCAAACTTCTCTAAGCCTCAGTTTCTTTACTTGTAAAATGAGAGTGTTAACAGTACAATGAATAGTTAGTCAAAAGTCTAGTATCAGGAATCTTGGAAAGTGACTTAAATTCTCTGAGCGTCACTTTCTGTATCTGTATAATCAAGCTGAAAATATCCATCTTACACACACTGTTGTGAATATCAAAGAACTAATGTATGGAATCACTTAGCATGTACCTGGTACGCCCTAAATAGTCAGTGAATGCTAGCTACTATGGTTATTCTTATTAATGCAATTACAATTTGCAAGGTACTTGTTGGATAGAAATTATTTGCATCATTGTATGAGACAATACACGGAGCAAGCAACTGGCTAGAAACAAGAAAGTCACGCACACTCACTGGGTAGGGCCGCACTGGAAACCTGATTGCTTTTATTTGACAGTTAATGATAGGGAGATGGGGTGGTGGAACAAATGGATATTATATTTTCTTCTGTCTTTTAATTAATAAAGTAAAATTATGAACCTGTGTAATTTCAATATGTATGGTGAACAGGACAGCATTATTAACAGACTCGTTTTTTTCAACGTAAGACCAGTTTTTCTAACTCTGATGCCCTCATGTTTTTGATTCAGCCATCACTGGTGAAGAGGAGCTTTTTTATTATATGGTTAAAAAGAGAATGTCTTTAGCCAAATAATGTGATTTTAAACAGTGATATTGAGCCTATCAATAAAGCAAAGGGCAGTCCAAGAGTGGGTGGGAATAAGATTCACTTTGAAAGAAAAAAGAATGAGGCTTTGAAAAAAGTTTGTTTTTACAGCTGAAGAAATCTCCAATCACTGTTCAGGTCAAACATATTGCCTTGTTTTTACTTTGCTTCAGGTAATTTTTATATGAAATTTTTTTCAATAAATTATTTTCTTATAAGCATTTGCTATTTTGAACATTAAATTTTTTGGAGACCAAAATGAAGCAGTGTGACTCTTTTGAAAAGCACTGGAAGAACAGGAAGAAACAGGAGACCTGAGGCAAGACATCTTTCTGTTTCCAACCCAGCAGCAAGAAGAAGACGTTTGCTCTTTATTATTTAAAGAGCCTGTCACAAGTCACATGAGAAGGCAAGCACTCCAAGGATCTTTGATTCTTTTTGGCTCTGACCAAGAAAATAAATGACTGAGAAAGTTTAACTGTTTATAAAATGTCACTGTTGGAAGGACTTTTCAGTGGGTTAAATTCTATAAAATCATTATTTTTGGAGGCAACACAGAGGAGAGAAAATAAACATAATTTTGGATAGAAGCATGTTGAGTAGGGTTTGCATGGACTTGCATCTAAATGTCAGAATGTGGCATCAAGTCTCAGTTTGATGGGGTTACCTTTCTTGGGTGATCAGAGGATATGTTAAGGCAAAGTAAGGTGTTCTTTTTCCTTCAGGTTTTTGAAAATAGACTGAGCACCACAGTTCCCAAAACCACCTTCATTTAACCCTGATCTTTTGTAAAATGTAGGTCAACTTGCTTCCTCTAATGACTTCTAAACTCATCAGTGGTTGTGGATGTCCATGCACTGATCTCCTTCTGGCTGCTTTTCTGAATTCTGATTACTGAACAAGTGTAGGGAAGACCCAGGAATGCCAGAATGATCCAGTCACTGCATGGGTTCACTTTATAAATGTCTTCTTTTCTTCAGAATGTTTTTTATTTCTATCTTATTTCAAATCCTGGGGTCATCAGAGTGATGAAGGGCACTTCTTAAACACTCGACAACATGGTAGAAGTAAAGATCTGTTGTAGAATCTGAGGGATGTCCTTGGTGTCCATGGCAACGAAAGATCGGCCAGCTGGTAAGGTTCTCTGAAGCCTGCCAGGATGGAGGGGAAGAAAATTACCATTGCAAATCAGGACTCCCCACAACCTCTGAATGGCTTCTTAGGAAAGGAAGTGTTTACTTCCCAATACCTTGCTCACTGCCTGCGCCTGAATTGGCTGTTACTAAGCAATGAAAGGCTTGGAAGAGTAACTGGGAGAGACACAGTGAAAGCAGTGAACCAAAAGAAAGGTCTTTTCAGTGAGAAAATCAACGAAATTGAAAAGAAAAAAATGTCTTCCATTTTCTACTATCATTTCCTGGTGTTTCATATTCCCTGGAAGGACAGAGCACTAGGGATCATATGGGATCAGCTCGCCTGGGTCCAGTAAATGTGTTGACCTCACACTGTACTTCCAAGTGCTTTTCCTTCTTAGAAAATAGGCCTCCAAAAATGTTGCCCAGTCAGACCTTGAGTGGTTCATTTTGTCTTCCTTTCTCTCTCCTCTTTTCTCTCTCTTTCTCTCTCTCTCTCTCTCCCCCTCTATCTCTATCTCTATCTCTACCTCTCGCTCTCTCTGGCTTCACATCACACATGTGAAATGTAATCTGGATTATTCAATTGCCGCTTCATTGTCACTGATGTTTTATAGACTTATGATATTTTTTCAACTCATTTTTAAGTAAATTTTTAAAAACTTACAGCAGTTTTAGGTTGAATTAATCTTAAAAATAACATGTCATTGAAATTATTTTTTAAGATACCAATTCATTATTTGGAACAAAAGGCCATTATGAAGGCAATAAAATTGCAAGACACAGTTCTATTTCTTTCATGCTGCCAACAAAGTTTGGTTTTGGAATGACATTTAATAAAAGTCAACCATCCTGTGTAGTATCATACATTTGGCATGCCTGGTAGACCAGCTAATTCTGCAACGTATCTCTTGCCAGTGGATGTTGGACAATTTCCCTAGGAAACCACAAGGGTATTATTGTGCTTCCCTAAGTATTCAAACAGGATCTCTTCACTAGAAAGACAAAATAGCCATTTCAACTCAACCAGTATTTGTTGAACTTGCCATCTGCCTAACACTGGGGAAAATCTGGGTAGAAAGGGCGGCATGGCTTGTGTTTGAGGACACAGAGATTCTAGAAAATGCAAAGTGCTAACATGTAAAATTAAAAAAATTACAGTCAGTTGTCCTAAAGTGACTGTAATTCCATATTAAGTCTGTTCTCAACCTTACTCTACAGCAAGGAGAAGGGAATAGAAAGAGAAAAATGTCAGCATTTTGTATGAAAACATTTCCTATTCTATAAAGGACTCTATACTACAGAGTATGACAGGTAAGAGAGGTAGAAAATCAAAAAGGTAGACCCTCTGTGCTGTAGGCAGAGATTTGTTATTGTTGTTTTTGGAAGGCAATATACTTTCACTTGTGTTTTCTGCTTTTTTTCTTTTGAAAGACATGGTCTTTCTCCATTGCCCAGATTAGAGTGCAGTGGCATGATTGAAGTCAAGATACATACCCACCTCAGCAACCTGAGTAGGGGACTATAGGCATGAGCCACCAGCCACCTCTAATTTTTATTTTATTTTTTGTAGAGACAGGGTCTCACTATGTTGCCCAAGCTGGTCTTGAACTCCTGGCTTCAAGCAGTCTTCCCGCCTCCTCATCATCCCAAAGTGCTGGGATTATAGGTATGAACTACTGTCCCTGGCCTATTTTCTGCTTCTTACAGGTATTTTAACAGAAACCATGAGCTCTTTCTGTTTGTAATTCAAAAAGATAAATACTAGTGTGTTCAAGTTATGAAAGTGTTTCTAGATCTCTCTTTTCAGATCATACCAGTGGTACTCATTGTCTGACCAAAAGTTTCTCTATTGAATCAGTATATTCTGTGTAGCATCTAATTATATATTGTCTTATGCCATCTCCCTAGTCAGAAGGGACATATGTGTGTGTGTGTGTGTGTGTGTGTGTGTGTGTGTGTGTGTACACATACACACACACAAAGGAATATACATATGTAGACTTAAATATATATGTACATATATTCTTTCTTATTGGGGAGACATATTTATGAGAATATAATATATATGTATGTCTATATATGTATGTCTACATATAACATATATAGACATACATACCCACAAACATAAGCATTATCTCTTATGTTAGGAAAATAGATGTTCACTATTTTGAAAATAAATTTGAACTCAAAATTATTAGACTGGACTTGGTTCCTTGATATAAAGTGCCAAATGTATAAGATACTGTCTTATTTGTCAGTGGACAAATCAATTTACTAATTACTTATTTTATTGTTGGCCTAAATATAAACTAAAAAATAATTTTAAATTATTATTGTTTATCCAAACAAAAGTTAGGCCATATCCCCTCAACTAGATTATAAACTCCTTAAGGGTAGTAATTCTGGTTTCTGATTTTCCCCCATCTCCCTCACTATCCCTCATGATGCTAAGACCATGAAACAGCATGTCAGCTACTTAGTCTTTCTATTCTTGCCCTTTGCTGTATGCTAAGATGACACTTACCTGGTTGCTTGATCACCTAAAGAGCCAATAAAAATGGCAAAAGCATTTACTTGAGGGTCACTTGTTAGAATCTGGGCAAACTTGGCAGGATGTATTCCATATCGTGACAGGTTCGCATCGCTCAAGACTATCACAAAGTACTCATCAGCTTCTTCTTTGACAATTTCCTTGATGGCATGTTCTGTTCCCTCTAAGGTGTGGTCCCCACTCATGCAGAACTGAGAGTGGGCATGCATTGTCTGGAGGTAAGAGACATTGCACAAAAGCCATGGGTGAGAAACTTCTTTTTAACAAACATGCTGATTTTTCTATTGACCATGCATAAATATTAAGTTTTAATAGAACATTCAAGTATCAAGAGTATGCAGTGATGCTTTTATTTGGTATAGACTTTAGTTAGAAACAGAGTTGTTCCAAAATGATTGGCGCTTACTTTTTTTTGATTTGGAATCTCACGCTGTCGCCCAGACTGGAGTGCAGTGACCGCTCCCGGCCACCGCAGCCTCGACCTGCTGGGCTCCAGCGATTCTTCCGCCTCAGCCTTCCAAGTAGCTGGAACTACAGGTGCGCGCTACCACACCCGGCTAATTTTTTTTTTTTATTGTAGAGATGAGGTCTCACTAAGTTGCCCAGGTGGGTCTTGAACCCGCGGGCTCAGGCAATCCACTCACCTCAGCCTCCCAAAGGCGTGGGATTACAGGCTGAGCCACCGAGCCCGGCAGCACTTACTTTTAAAATTCAAACTTCCATTTAAAATGAGAAAATATATAAGAAAATATAAAATTTGGGATCACACTGGAGGATGGAGATGATACAGAAGAAAAACAAGGACTGGGTTGAGTTCCCAACAAAGTTTTACTACTAAATATTGCACTCACATCAATAGAATGGAGGAAACTTACTTTAAAATTGTGGTGTCTGTGTTTCTACTGTGGATTTAAGTGTGTGAAATTATTATTATTTTTAAGTGTGTGAAATAAAATTACACATAACATTGGGGCTAGAGAGTACTCTAAAAGGGACCATTCTTTTCCTTCTACTGAACACGTAGGGGTTGAGAAGAACTATATTAGACATACACGGGGACCTAGGTTGTAGAATTCTAATCTAATACTAACTATTCTAAAAATATACAAGGAAAAGTTTTAAATATCATGTGATAGAGAAAAAAATTTTAGGTATGGTGAGTGTTTTCTCAGTTTAATGCTTGAATGTTTGTAAAACTGATAGTCTTTTTGCTTCATGTATCTATTACTTCTTCAATAAATCTTTTTAGTCTTTACCTAATCTGATAGAAGTTTTCATAATATAAGCGTAGGTGAATATATTTACCTTCAGAATTTCTAGTCTTTGCTTATTGTCCTTGGGGATTTTGTTAACTGGAACTAGGCCAATGTTGTAGCCATCTCCAGAGTGTCCAGCGATGTCATACTATATGCAAGAGAATCACAGAGTTAGAAACCTCTGTCCACTATAAATGTCCAACTCTGAATGGTTGCTGTCTAAAGTGCTCAACATACAGCTATAAAAAAGTACAGTGAAACGGATGTGAGTTTATCAACAAAGGTAAACAAATTTCAGACCCGTCATTTCTGATCCATTCTCTTCTGTGATCTTTATGCTCCAGCAGGAGTAGAAAGTGAGATGAAGTCTTCAGGGTCTACTGCAAATTGCATTCTTAACTTTCAGGGGAGACAAAAAAAATACCCACACACATACACATACTATGACAGACAGAATTCTAAAGTGACCCTCAAGATTCCAGTCTCCTGGTATACATGCTTTTTATGATCTTGTCTCCTTAGGTATAGGCAGGACCCATTAATATAATGTAATATAACTTGTGATTAGGTGAACTCTACGGTGAAAGGGAATTTGGAGACATGATTAAGTTTACTTCACTGTGAGTTTATCAAAAGGGAGATTATCCAGGTGGGCCTAAACCTAATCAGATGAGTTCTTTAAAAATAAGAGTTTTTTTCTGGCTGGTGGTAGAAAGGGAAGATGGGAAGATTTGAAGGACAAGGGGGATTTGACATGATGAAGCTATTTATGACTGACAGAAAGGGGCCACAGGAAGGACCTGAGAGTGGCATCTAGGAGCTGAGGGCAACTCTGGCTGAAAACCAGCAGGGAAACAGGGATCTCTGTCCTACAACCACAAGAAAGGTTCCTCCCCAGAGCCTCCAGGTAAGAACTCAGCCTGGCCAACATCTTGACTTCAGCCTTGTAAGACCTGAAGCAGAGAACCCAGCTGAGCCTGCCTGACCTTCTAAACTATAGAGCTATGAGTTAATAAACAAGTATTGTTTTAAGCTACTATGTTTGTGGTGATTTGTTATACAACTAAACTATAATACATATAGTTTTCTCCTATTGGCAAAAGTGAGACATATTCATTGTAGAAATTACATAAAAGCACAAAAGAAAAGGTAAAAATTACCCTTATTTCCATGAATGAAAAACCCTGTTAATGTTTTGTTGTATAAGCTCCTTCCTCTCAATATATGCATAAGGTTGCACCTTCACATACAGACAAATCTACATCAATACAACTGTGAACTAAATGGATAGTGTTGACAAGGACACCTTATAATCTGCTTTTCTACTTAACCGTGTATGACATGTATCTTTTAATTAGAAAGTACATTTTTGATTCCCTATCTCACTAGGTACATGGGAAAGTCCTGTCTATTGAGAAAATGCTAGAGCTGGGAATCAAGTGCAACTCTTACAGAATCTGGAAAAAAGTTTGGGGCCTGAGGAAAACTATAATTGGGGCAAGGTAGTTCCCTCCAACTACTGAGTTTGCCCCCAATTCTCTCTTATCTCTCACCACCCTCTAAAGATTTTTGTGACATTAATTTATAGAATAGACCTTGGGGCATCTGGGCAGTTGGGGCATCTTCAAGGAAAAATCTGAGTGTGGGTCTGGGGCAAAAGACTTCAGGGAGCACTGTGAGTACTACTGAGATAAAATGCTTAAAAATCTGCAGCATACACCAACAAATTATCAATCAACAGCTGGGTTTTAAACACTACTGGGCAATGCACAACACTACTGGGTGTAGGGGAATGTAATTATTTCTTTTCACATCTGTTCCTTTAAGATGGTGAGGCCAAAACTCATCTTTAACCTTTTAGTATCTGTGAGAATGCTTAGCAAGTTTACTACACAAATGTTTTAAGAGAGAGTCTGCAATCAAATTGGGGTAACAAGAAGCTTTCCTTTTGCATATGGGCTACATTTTTCTGCAAATAAGCTGTTTGAAGGTGGGATGCATTTTTTTTCCCCTCAGCAATCATGGGATAAATGGCAGTTAGCCCAAGCTGGTTGACAAAAAAATAAAAAAATAAAAAAAAAATAAAAAAAAAAAAAACAACCCATAACATAACTGAAACGGTTGAATTTAAAATGGGAAGAAACAGAAAAAAGTGTTTGTTGAAATTGTTATTGTGCAAAAATAGGAAGCCAGAAGGGGATTATTTGGGGAAGATGAGTTCCACTGTAGATATGCTGAACTTGTCCTGGGGAGAGATGTGGCTGGAGGTGACACCCCAGCAGTCGGCCCCAGGTGAGGGACATGAACAGACGCCCACATATATGGTGTCCAAATATGTAAAAGCTGTAAGTCTGGCTACAAACTGTGAAATAAAATGTGTTCTGTCCTCCCACTTTGATAAATATACATTATATTAACCTGGAAGGCCAGGGCAAATTTCATATACTTGGGTTCCTTAAAGTTCTGTGCTAGAACATGGCAGCGTGGCCAATACGGGCCACTGACCTGCAGCCCACGCCCTTCTCTCTCACACTGGCTTCTACCCAATGAGGTGCCTTACACACACGTGGTGGACACCTAGCCCTCTTACCCATACTTCTTCATCACTCCATCATAACCCCCCTGACAGCTGCTCCTCGGCTACTCCTCAGACCTTGGGGTGCTCACACCATTGGTGACTCTGCCCTGGGAAGATGGATCTAGGAAAGAGCCCCATGTAGGACACGGAAGTAGGCCTGGGGTCACTTGGCCAGGATAGTTGGGGATCCTTGGTACCAGGGGCAAGATCTAGAAACAGGGGCTTTAAATGGGCATGCCCTGTTGGCTCCATAGACTCCTGAAGTCAGGGAGAGGCATGGTCAGAGGAGGCCAGAGAGGAGCCATGGGCCAGGGATTGGGTGATTATTCTGTGTGGTCTGTGATCCGTGCCTGGTTTTAAGTGTATTTGTTTTTTTCAAATAGAAAGGATAATACAAAGTAACCATGAGAAAAATGTATCACTGCGTTAAAAAAAAAGTTGACAATAAATGCTTTCTAAGGACGTAACACATTCCATATATTTTTAAAAAATCTCCTTATAGTTTGTTACCAATATAGTGAAAAGGTGACAAATAAAAAAACTGAAACCTAGAAGCAGTTCAGCTCTTGAAAACTGTTTGGTTTAGGAAATGACTGGCTTCAGCACACATCTGACTAGGGTCATCATGTGTTCAGTGCTAGGATTGGCACAGATGTGGAAAGCTTGTAGCATTCTTCCATAGGAGCATACCCAAGGGAGACCCTCAAAGCTCTGGTTTCACAAAGGTCATAGCAGGAACTGTTTGTGGCCAAGAAGAAAGTTCTCCTGAGAAGGTGCCAGGCAGGCCGCTGTTATTATGGGGCTGGTGAAGTAATCTGTTAACCAGGATCTTACACACGAGGAAATAAGATCAGTTTCCTGAGCCAGTAGTTTCCTATATTGGGTTGAGGTAAGAGGGAGGGCTATGAACATGTTGGACTTTTCCCTCCATTTTAACTGATGGCTAGAGTTCTTACCAATCAGATGACAATGAATGAGACTATAGAAATCTTTGATCATGTGGTCTGTTCACAGGCCAACATAACTTGCAAAGAAAAAGTTGCCAACTAATAATTTTAGCAAATAGCAGTGCAGTCAAGAAGGCACCTGAGGGACAGGATGGGGCTTATACAAAGATTTGGAGGCCCTGGTTTCTTATCTTCCAGATGGGCCCGGGGATTATTCTGTGCCCAGAGTCAATAAAATGCTTGAGAGAAACCCAAAGTTTATACAAATGTGGACCATTCCCTGGTGTCACAGTTAATCACTTTAAGCTTCCATTAAAAGCAATACTTTGTCATAATTATCCAGTATCTGCTAGCCAAGGATTCCAACACCTTTTACACACAGTACTTTGCTAATCCTCAAAACTGTCTGGGTTCAAGGACAGGTACATAGTCGCATTCACTTCCATGGTCTAACTACTGCTTCTCCCCTTTATCTGGTCTGGTTCCTGCCTTGACTATGGTGAAATCTGACTTGACAGGACCTCAAAGCACTTCCATGGAGGAGCAATGGGAGTCGGCAAACAAGAGTCCCACTGTCACTATCAAACCACCTAACATCTAGGTGAGAATTTTTTTCTGAGTAGCCCAAAATTTTTATGATCATGATTTCTCCACTTTTCAGAGTATTCCTGAAGTCCTTGCACGGTTTTATGTTTAGGGTTCAACAAAAATATTAAACTACACGAGTAAAGAAAAACCTCAACTAGACAGGACTGATTTAAATACTTTTTTTTGCTTTAGAAACTTGTTTAAATGTCCTTTTGCCATATTTTCTTTTAAAAATCTCTTTTACGGGCCTTGAACAACTATCGTAATACTATAAGAAAAGGACTGGCAATAGTTGGAAACTGCCGAGAGGGCGGGGAGGCAGGATTGGCAGTAGTGGAAATCTGCCTGGGGAAGTGGGGACATACCTCATCAACAAGGATACCTGCATAATGAATATCTGTGTACCTAACCCTGCATTGTCCCCCACATCTTTAAAATAAAAAATTTAAAAGTTAAAAAAAAAAAAATCTTTTTTTTTTTTTTTTTTTGAGTTGGAGTCTCACTCTGTCGCCCAGACTGGAGTGCAGTGGCCGCTCCCGGCCACCGCAGCCTCGACCTGCTGGGCTCCGGCAATCCTTCTGCCTCAGCCTTCCAAGTAGCTGGAACTA
>CAUYQG010076758.1:0-24422 GCA_963574415.1 Tarsius wallacei | reverse complement strand
TGGAGGATCAGCTCCCACTTAAGTCTTTAAAAAGCCCCCAGTGCTGACCTCTGGGCTTTTGTCTGCCCTCCCCTCCCCAGCCCTTCCCCTCACTGTGGCAGAAGTGCACCTGGAGGGGGTTTTGTGTTTGTGTGTGTGTGTTTGTGTGTGTGTGTGTGTGTGTGTGTGTGAGAGAGAGAGAGAGAGAGAGAGAGAGAGAGAGAGAGTGAGAATGCACCCAAGAGACAGACAGAGGGAACCAGAGAGAGAGGCAGAGACGGGTTTTTCTACCTTCCAAGTCTTTAGAAGCGCATCACTGGACACATTTTCAAGCTGCCTTGCAGACCCGGGGCCCACCCTTTCAACAGCTGTGTGCACCGGGGACTCTGCTGAAGGCAGGCTTGGAGCCTTTTGGAGTGGGAGGAATCGCTGGTCCACGGGGGAAGGTCTGGAGTGGAAATCAGTGTCTCGCCCTCATGCCAGGGAGATACAGAAACCCTCAAATATAACCCAGAGGAAAAACTCACAGAAAGGGAAAGAAGGAGGGGTTCCTGTCTACCTTCTGCAGGAACACGTGTTGCCGAGCAGGGCTTGTCAGGCTCCTTTAATGGGGCTTTGATTCAGGTAACAGCAGACCCACAACATCTGTCCAACCTTAGTATGTGATAAAAACGTCTCTCTCTCCCCGCCCGGAGATCACATTTCGGGTTCTGGAACTGTTCTGTCAGAATAACAAGTCTGTACAGACAGCCCATAATCCAATTCGTTTTTATTCTTTCTTTTTTTTTTCCTTGCCAAACACCCAAACTTAGGGCATAGTCACTCTCCCCTGCTGTAGTCCTCCCAGGTGAGAGGACTGGCCCAGAGGACTCGGTTTCCCTGACTTTGAATCCCATTGGTTCATCTGAGGAAGCTATTGATCAAGCATCTCGGTCTGTGAAGAATCCATCAGTTCTGAATTTTAAAGTAGTGGAAATGTTCTCATTTTCATGGATTTCTTTTGTATGTGTTTTTCTTAAGTAGGGGAAAGGCCTGTGTAGTTGGGGTTTCCTCTAAAAGTAACCTTATACTTTCATGCTCAGTATACATGATTAAGGTCCTTGGTGGACTCTGTGAGAAACCACTAGTCCAGCTCAGATGTTAACCTACAAGTTGAACGTAATGTCACAAGTCCAAGATACGGAAGTTTGGAAGACAAACATGTAACCCAATCTGGGAATTCCAGGAAAGCTTCCTGGAAGATGTTATCCCTAATATCTAGTCCTAGAGTATGGGAAGTAGAGTGGGAGGTGTTAGGGCACGGATAGGGTGAGGATGAGATGGGTGAAGAGGGAGAGGGAGAGGCGAGGGGAGACACAGCACCACTGGAGCTGGCAAGCCGGAGATCCGAGTAAGTGCAAAGAATTGCAACACACAGGGGTAAGGGAAGAAAAGATTTATTTCAGAAAGCTTCACCCCCACAGACAGGGAGCGGGCCTACACTCTAGGTAAGTGTGGCATTGCAGCCCCCCACAGTCCTGGCTTAAATCCTTTTCCTTGGAGATGCTGCAGTCAGGTAGACGTGACTGCTGTGACTTCCTTATCGACCGCCTGTGGATGTCTTGGAGAACCTGTGACACAGAGACCCACTAATGTCCGCCCACATTATCATAGCCCCTAGAGAAGGGTGTGACAAGGATTCTAATTCTCCTGCACCTTCCCAGACGACATTCCTTTGAGCTAATGGAGGGTGCACCTCCCACCTCCCCTTATCTCCTAGGCATTCCCAGAAGAAAAAGTCACAGAAAGGGAAGGAAGGAGGGTAGCTCCGGGGATTCTTGGCTTCCCTGTAGATGGTGCCCAATTTACTGGAAGATCGAATCCCCACCTGCTCCCCCATCTGAGCGATCATAACTTTTGTAATTACAAGTTTTGTGACTTTTATAATCCTTGCCCAATGCATGATGTCTTAGGCCTTGTAAATTCCCTTTACTCTAGGCAAGCTTGATTGCCACTGTGAGATACCTCTGATACCTGGCACCAGGAAGTCTGTTTCTGAAAAGACAAAGTCAGCAAAGTTAATTTTACCTAAAGTGTACATTTCTCCAAAAACATAGCTTCTACTTTCTCATCATTGTATTAAGGTTTAAGAACAAGATTAAAAAAATGGCTTTCGGCTCTCAGTCTGTCCTTTCAGGAGGGACACTCCAGGCAAAGGAAATAGCACAAGCCAGATCATGGAGGAGAGAGGCCATGTAGTGTACAGAGAAGTGTGGACAATTCAGGCCTGCTACAAAAGACGTTGTGAGGCAGGAGGGGGTTGGGTCACATCATGGACGGTGAGAGAAGACGAGGATGGTGGTTTGGAGGGTGTGGACTGAGTACACTTCAGAGGCAAAGCCGGGGGGTTGGCCGTTGGATGGATGTGGGAAGGGGGGATGTTTGGAATGGTGTGACTGTGTCAGGTGACTGGGTTGGGTGACAAGGACAGATGATACTATGCCAGAAGAAGAGCTACTGCGGACTGGCAAAGAAGACGACGATGCCCGTAGTGATCAGGCATGTCTGATGCAGCCAACTCAGCACCAGTCCCTCTCTTCTCATCAGCGTGTGCTGTCACACCATGAGGAAGGGTCTGCTGCTACCCCTTTATCCTCAGGCGGCTATGAACACAGGCCGTGTGACCCAGAGCCTGCGCCCTTCTCCCTGTGCCTGAAGGCCCATCACGCTTGCTGGGCTCGAGTGTGTTGGTTAGATGCCCATGCAGATGTGGGTGTTGGGGTCTGGCCGGCCGTGGGCTGCCAGGACAGGAAGCTCAAGAAAAAGGCCGGGGCTGGGGGGAGGGGCCTCTGGGG
This sequence comes from Tarsius wallacei, assembly GCA_963574415.1. Taxonomy (NCBI): domain Eukaryota; kingdom Metazoa; phylum Chordata; class Mammalia; order Primates; family Tarsiidae; genus Tarsius; species Tarsius wallacei. The sequence goes on along the minus strand of CAUYQG010076758.1, from coordinate 21,609 downwards.
CATCAGCACAGGTGTCGAGGGCAGACAAGGGTCCTGTGGCCAATGGTGGCGTCAGAGCTTGGTCTCCTCCGCCCTGAGCAAGCGGTGGGCATCAGAGCCTCAGACTGGGCTTTGGTTGCCAGCAAGGTCTCCCTTTCTCACAGACCCCATGGGCCCAGTGTGGGGAAAGTAGCAGGCCTTCTCTTCTGACTGCAGACCCTGCTCCTAAAGGAGTCAGGGCGTCCCTTACTGGCTGATCAGTTTTGCAGGTGCCCTGCCTGGTGTGGGTTCCATCTTACCCATCTGGGGAGACTGAAGCCAGGAGAAGAGAAGTGACTCCCCAAAGATACACGGCAAGCTGTGAGTCTGAGGTCACTACTGGGAGCATTTCCAAACAGAGTCCCTGAGGAAGTTACTGGTTTGTGGCTGTCCGGTAGGGTTTTCCTTTTTTTCCTTTTTGAGTTGGAATCTTACTCTGTTGTCCAGGCTGGAGTACAGCGGCACACTCACGGCCATCGCAGCCTCAACCTGCTAGGCTCAGGCGATCCTTCCACCTCAGCCTTCCAAGTAGCTGGAACTACAGATTCGTGCCAACATGCCCTGATATATATATATATATTTTTTTTTGATTTATTGTAGAGATGAGGTCTCACCGGGTTGCCCAGGACTCAGGCAATCCTCTTGCCTTGGCCTCCCAAGGTGCTGGGATTATAGCCACCGCGCTTGGCCGGGAGAGCTTTCTTAAGCTCAGTCTACTTTAGGTGTGGATGTTAATGGGAAGTAGAGTGTGCACATGCACGTGTGAACTCACAGAGTGTGGGGCTCCACAGTGGCTGAAAGCATGGGCTCAGCTGCCAGAGAACTCCCAGCTCCCGCCGCCATGCTTCGCCATGAAGTTACTTCACCTTTGATACTTTACCTCCTCATGTATCGCGTATCTTCATCTTAGTTGTGTGCAATAGTTTAGGCAGGACCCTTTGGCAGCAAGTCAGCGACCCAACTCCCACCGGCTAAAGCAAAAAGAATGTATTATTTTGTAAATCTAGGGATACATTGGATCGCAGGCTTCAGGCATAGCTGGATCCAGAGACTCCAGTAAAGTCATCACCAGTCTCTCTGTTTTATCTCATAGCTCTGCTTTCCTCTTTACTCCCAAGCAGGCTCCTCTGGTGCAAGATGACAGGTTCCCAAGTGGGCCACCCTGGTGCCAAATGACCGCCAGTAGGCCCAGCAGAGAGGGGTGTGTGCTTCCTTTCAGCAGCAAAGTCCAGGAACTAGACTCACTGGCCTCAGGAAGGTCCCAAAGCTGCCCAGGAACCAATTACTGTAGCCAGGGACGTGTCCTCTGCCCTCCCTGAGTGCCAGTCCCCCCAGTAATCAGAGTAAAGGGGATTTTCTTGAAAAGAAAGAGGGCTTCTGTTTCCACAAAAGAGGGCAGCACATATGGTGGACGTACCTGCTGGGGCTGTTTGAAGGATTAAGTGAATGAAGAAGATACATGAGAAAGGTCCAGCACACTGCCTGGCACAGGGAAGTTCTTAGTAAGTAGTAGATGTCAATATTGTATCAATAGATTAAGTCCCTGGGGCAGGGGCTGATTCAAGATAATGATGGTGCTAATGGAGGCATGTTTAGAGAGGATAAGCTGAGCCCCTCCGTGGCTGTGCTAAGCCTACCTCCCAGATGATGGAGAAGCTGCTGAGGGCTTCCTGGAGAAAGAAGACTGGACCTCTGTCTTCTCAAGCCTCCAGGGGGCTGGCCCTGCAGGATAGATCGAGAGGAGTAGTTCCAATCAAGTTGATTTTGCATCTACTGCTTCATTCATTCACCTTTTCTTCTTCCTTTTTTGAGCACCTACTGTGTGCCAGGCACTACGCTTGATAGTTGCCATGAGCAGAACAGCTCCTGCCATCCTGGAGCTTGGGGTCTAGTGGAGCAGGTGGGTGTTCCCAAGACAACTAGCAGGAACTCCTGCTGGTGTGTGTGGGAGCAAGGCACACACAGCTGGTGGGTGGCGGCCTCCCCAGGAGGTGCCTGGCAGGCTAAGAGCATAGTCTCAGCAAAGAGAGCACGTTCGGTGTTGGTCAAGTGCATGGCTGTTCACCGACCTGGATACTGGAGCCTGCCACTCTGCCTGGCCTTTCCTGTAGGAAGGAGAGGTCCTAGGAGTGGGACCAGATCGTGGTGACAGAAGCCCAGGGGTTACTTGGATGATGTTCCTGGTGCCCAGAGGCCTTGTCAGTCAGGCTGCCAGCTCCCCCCCTCCCCAAAACAGCAGCCTAAGACTGAAGTGTACACTCTTTCAACCTCTCCAAGTTCTGCTCAGACTACCCTACTCAGGGCTGTTTGACCTGCTGAGCTCCATGAAGCCTGCAGCGTGGGGGCTTCAGACCCCCTCTCATGTGGCACCACTCAGCCATGCATCTGTGGCCCTCTGGCCTCCTTTTTTCTGCTCTCTGGCTCCTCTCTTGCAATCTTGTCTTTTATTCTCCCCTGTATCCTCCTTGCCTCTTTCAGCTCACGGACCCTCAGGGGCTCCAGAACCCCTCCTGTCCCGTTCTTCCCTCCTGAGTTTCCGTATTTAGCAACTAAAAATACAGGATGTCTAGTTCAATTTAAATTCCAAATAAGCAACCAGTACTTTTTCAGTGTAAATATGTCTCCAATATTGCATGGGACATACTTTACTAAAAACGTATTCGTTGTTATCTGAGTTGATGACTTGACAGCCATCCAGCATCTTACCTGGTAACCTGTGCCATGCCTGCTGTCCCTATGCTGCAAGCCAGTCATCTTGGGAAGAGCAGTGGTGCTCCTTCCCCCTTTCTTTTTTCTTTATTTTTTTTTTTGAATTAGAGTCTTACTCTGTCGCCCAGTGGCATACTCACGGCCACCCCAGCGTCGACCTGCTGGGCTCTGGCTATCCTTCTGCCTCAGCCTTCCAAGTAGCCAGAACTACAGGTGCACGCTACCACACCCAGCTAATTTCTGATTTATTGTAAAGACAAGGTCTCACCAAGTTACCTGGGCTGGTCTCGAACACGCAGGCTTAGTCAATCCACTCGCCTCGGCCTCCCAAAGAGCTGGGATTACAAGCTGGGCCACCGAGGGTGCCCCCCCACCCCATCTTTTTTTAAAGCTCTTTGTGGTCTTTTATTCACCCTTTAACAACTTTCAGCTTAGAAAAAATAAACTTTTTATTTTGAGATAATTATATATTTATAAGTAGAGTCACTGAGAGAGCCCTGTACACTACCTAGAACCCTGGCAGTCTCATTCTGCAGCACTAGAACACAGTATCCCAACCAGGGTCCTGGCACTGACAGTTGTGCTTCGAAACATCTTTCAGTGCCATGAGAATGAAGCCCCTGCCATCCTGGAGCTTAGAGTCCAGTGGGAGCAGGTGGGTGTTGAGCAAGAAGACCCATAGGAGCTCCTGCAGTTGTGTGTGGGAGCAAGGTACACACAGCTGGTGGGTGGTACCTCTCCGGGAGGTGAGAATCCCCCCTGCTGCCCTTTGATGTCCATGGACGTTTCCCTCCTAGCCTGTGGACGTTTCCCTCCTAGCCTGTCCCGGCCACAGCCCTTGGAAACCACTCATCTGGTCTCTATTTCTATAGTTTTGCCATTTCAAGAATGTTATATAAATGAAAACGCTATATAAGATTTTGTTACCTTTGGGTGCATTTGCTATGTCTGAAGTACTTACCTGTTGGACTTCGTAAGAAATTGCCAAACTGTTTTCCAGAGCGACAGTGCCATTTTACAGTCCCACCAGCATGTGGCAGAAAATTTTTCCACATTCTTACCAGCATTTGCCTTGTCACTATTTTTTTATTTTACCTATCTGATAGGTGCATAGTGATAACTCATTGTGGTTTAATTTGCGTTTCCCTAATGGCTAATGAACATCTTTTCTTTTTTTAATTTAATTTTTATTTTTTATTACTTTATTTTATTTTATTTTATTTTTTTTGAGTTGGAGTCTCACTCTGTCGTCCAGGCTGGAAGGCAGTGGCACGCTCCCGGCCACCGCAGCCTCGACCTGCTGGGCTCCAGCGATCCTTCCGCCTCAGCCTTCCAAGTAGCTGGAGCTACAGGCGCGCACTACCATGCCTGGATAATTTTTTGAATTATTGTAGAGATGAGGTCTCGCCAAGTTGCCCAGGCGGGTCTCAAACCCGCGGGCTCAGGCAATCCACTCATCTCAGCCTCCCAAAGGCGCGGGATTACAGGCTGAACCACCGAGCCTCGCATGAACATCTTTTCATGAACTTATTTTCTGTTTGCTTCTCCTCTTTGATGAACTGCTTCTTCATGTCTTTAGCCCATTTTCTAAATGGATTGTTTGCTTTTTTACTGTCGAGTTTTGAGGCCTCTTTATATATTCTAATTACTTGTCCTTTGTCGGATAAGTGGTTTGCAAATCTTTTTTCCAGTCTGTAGCTTGTCATTTCATCTTAACAGAATTTTTTATATAGTATACGTTTTTCATTTTGGTGAATCAAATTTGTCCATTTTTCCTTTTGTGGGTTTTACCTTGGTGCCAAGTTTAAGAACCCTTTGCCTAACCATTGATCCCAAAAGTTTTCTCCTATTTTTTTCTGTTTTATAGTTTTTTCTGTTTTATAGTTAAACGTTTCACATTTTAGTTCACGATCCATTTTGATTTTTAATTTTTATATAAGATATGAGACTTAGATTGAGGTTTTTTTATTTTTGTTTATGAACATCAAAGTGCTTCTATGTCATTTGTTGTAAAGGCTGTCATTCCTCCATTGAGCCGTTTTTACACCTTTGTCAAATATCAGTTGGACATATTTCTGTAGGTCTTTTTATGGGTTTCATTTATTTATGTGCCTATCCTTCTGCCAATACGACATGATCTTGGTTACTGTACCTATACAATAAGTCTTCAAATCGAATAAACTGATTCCTTTTTCGTTTCTTCTATTTTATTCTTTTTAATATAATTATTTTTCTAAAAGTGTTTTAGCTATCCTCATTATATTCCTTTCCATATAAATTTTAGAATAGTCTTACCTATATCTTTAACAATTATTGCTATAATTTTGATAGGGTTTGTATTAAATGTGTATATTGATTTGAGAAGAAAGAGCATCTTACAATACTGAGTCTTTCAGTTAATATATGTCTCTCCATTTATTTAGATCTTTTTTGATTTTTTTCATCATTGTTTTTTAGTTTTCAACAGCTATATCAACATTAGATAAAATAGGTGATAATTAAAGGCTATGTTAATATTAAAGTAGACTTCAGAGCAAAAAGAAAAAAAAGCAGAGGACATTATATGATGGTAAAGGAATCACTCTAACAAGAAAATACTGAATATATATGCACCAAACAACAGAGCTGTGAAATATGTGAAGCAAAAGCTAATGGAACTGAAAAGAAACAGATATATCTACAAGTACAGTAGAACAATTTAGAACCTCTCTCTCAATCACTGATAGAACAACTACAAAGAAAATCAGCGAAAATATAGAAGAACTCAACAACACCACTGACCAACAGTATCTAAAAGACATTTACAGAACACTCTACCCAACAACAGCAGAATACACGTGTTTTTCAAGTGCCCAGAGAACATATACAAAGACAAACTGTATCATGAGTCACAAAACAAATGTCAACATAATTTAAAAGAACTGAAATCATATAGTGTTTTTTCTGACAATAGACTCAAACTAGAAATTAATAGCAGAGAGATAGGAAAACCTCCTAATACTTGAAAACTAAATAACATACTTCTAAATAATAATGAGTAAAATAAGAAGCTCAAGGGAATTTTTAAAAATACATTGAACCAAATGAAAATAAAATGGCAACATATAAAAATGTGTGGAACATAGTTAAATCAATGCTAAGAGGGAAATTCGTAACATTAAATGCTTAGATAAGAGAAAAAGTCTAAAATCAATAGCTAAGTTTCTACTCAAAGATCTAGAAAAAGAAGATTAAAATATTGTTAATAATAAAGCAAGCAGAAGGGTGGAAATAATAAAAATAAGATCGGAAATCATGAAATTTAAAATAGAAAAAACTGAAATCAATTAAACAGTTGATTCTTTGAAAAGATCAATAAAATTGACAAATCTCTAACAAGGCTGACAAAGAAAAAAGACAAAACACCAATTACCAATATCAGGAGAAAACTGATGATGTCACTACAGCCCCTACAGACATCAAAAGGATAATAAGGGAATAATATTATGAACAACTCTACATACATAAATTTGACAAATTAGATGAAACGAACCAATGTTACAAAAAGCATAAACTATCAAAACTCACACAGTATTAAGCAGACAAATGGAATAGCCCTATACTATTGTGGAAACTGAATTTATAATTTAAAATTCTTTAAAAGGTAATCTTCAGACCCAGGTGTTTCACTAGATAATTCTAACAACTATGTAAAGAAGAATCAACATCAAATCCATACAATTTCTCTCAAAAAACAGAAGAAGAAAGAGCACTTCCATTTCCCAATTCTAGGAAGCTAGTATTGCCAATACCAAAACCCAGGCAAAGACAGGAAAAAAAGAAAAAGAAAAGAAAAAAAGAAACTTCAGACCAATATTCCTCATAAATACAGACACAACAATTCTTAACAAAATATTAGTAAATAGGAAAATAAGATTCAGTAATATATAAAAAGAATTCTACACCATGACCAAGTGGGATGTATACCAAATATGCAAGGCTAGTTCAATATATGGAAATCACCATAATCCATCACAATAACAGACTTAAGAAGAAAAATCACATGGTCACAGCAAAAGGTACAGTAAATTTTGTTTTTTGAGTTGTAATCTCAGTCTGTTACCCAGGCTGGAGTGCAGTGGCACACTCACGGCCACCCCAGCATCACCTTGCTGGGCTCCAGCAATCCTTCTGCTTCAGTCTTACAAGTAGCCGGAAATACAGGTGCACGCTACCACGCCCAGCTAATTTTTTTATTATTATTATTTTGTTGTAGAGTCGAGGTCTCACCAAGTTGCCTGGGCTGGTCTCGAACCCACGGGCTCAGGCAATCTAACTGCCTCCGCCTCCCAAAGTGCTGGGATTGCAGGCTGAGCCACCAAGCCTGGCCTAAACACACATTTTAAAAAATAAAATCTAACACGCATTCATGATTCAAGGAAAACTCTTAGAACAACAGAAATAGAGGGGAACTTGATAATAGTATCTACAAAAACCTATAGCTGATACTTTACTTAATGTTTTACCATTAAGTAGTAAAACAATGTTTTTCCCCTTAAGATCAGAAATCAGGCAAGGAGATCTACTCTCACCACTCTTATTCAACATAGTGTTGGAAGTTCTAGCCAGACTAATAAGGCAAGAAAAGAAAATAAAAAGACATACAGAAAGAAAATGAGTAAATAAAGTTGTCCCTATTTAGTAGAAAATCCCATAGAATCTACAAAAAAAAAAAGTTTCTATAACTAAGTGAGTTAAGTCAAGGATACAAAAGTGAACATTAAAAAAACCAACTGTAGCTGGGCTCAGTGGCTCAGCCTGTAATCCCGTGCCTTGGGAGGCTGAGGTGAGTGGAATGCCTGAGGTGGGTTCGAGACCCACCTGGGCAACTTGGTGAGACCTCATCTCTACAATAAATCAAAAAATTAGCCAGGTGTGGTAGCATGCACCTGTAGTTCCAGCTACTTGGAAGGCTGAGGTGGAAGGATCACTGGAGCCCTGCAGGTTGAGGCTGCAGTGGCCGGGAGCGTGCCACTGCACTCCAGTCTGGGCGACAGAGTGAGACTCTAACTCAAAAAAAAAAAAAAAAAACCCAAATGTATTTCCATACATAAGCAATAAACACATGAACACTGAAATTAAAATATGTGGATAAATCTATCAAAACCTATACAGGGCTGGCCTATATTGCTGTGTTTTAAGTGAGTGCTTTTTAGGCTGCATATAGATGATCATTCCCTCCCCTCCCAGTCTGTCAATCTCTGTCTTTGAATTTGTGTATTTAGGCCATTTACATTTAATGTGATTGATTATATGTTAAGGCCTAAGTCTGCCATTTTAATTTTGTTTTTTATTGGTTTTGTTTTTCATTTCTGTTTTCTTTTTCCTGCTCTTCTATGAGTTCTTGAACATTTTTAAGAATTTCATTTTGGTTTTTATCTTTGGTGTTTCTATTTCTTTGTACAGCTTTTAAAATGGTTGGTGTAGGTACTATATTATATATACACATAACTTTGATCAAAGTCTACTGGTATCATTTTACCAGTTCAAGTGAGGTATAGAAAACTTACTTCCCTTTATGTCCCTTTACCTTTCCCTGTTTATATTATTGTCTTAATTATTTCTTCTGTATATGCTTAGTACTACACCTGACTGTTAAAATTTTATTTTAACTATCAAACCTAATTTAGAAAACTTGAGAAGGGAAATCAGTTGTATGTACCTTGTTATTTTCCTACCATGTTCTTCTTTCCTTCCTAATGTTCTAAGATTTGCTCTTTTATCATTTCTTTTCTGTTAAGAAAACTTCCTTTAGCCATCCTTTTAGGGTAGGTCTGCTGGTGACACCTTCTCTTAATTTTCTTTTATCTGAGAATATCTTGATTTTCCTTTAATTCTTGAAGGATATTTCCACTGAATATAGGATTCTGGGTTAACAGTTCTTTTCTTTCAGCAAATGAAAAATGTGCTATTTCCTTCTTGACTCCATGATTTCTAATGACAAACCTACTGTCATTTGAGTTATTTTCCCACTGTACATAAAGTGCCATTTTTCTCTAGCTGCTTTCAAGATTTTTCCGGTCCTGGAGCTTTCAGAAATTTGACTATGATGTATCTTGGTTTGGGTTTTTTGAGGCGCATTCCTCTTGAGGGTCACTCAGCTTCATGAATTAGGTTGATATCTCTTACCAGATTTGGGAATTTTTTTCATCCATTATTCTTTTGAATACTTTTTCAGCCTTGCTCTCTTTCTTGTCTTCTTCTGGGACTCTGATCACACAAATGTTATGGTCCTACTGGTTCCTGAGACTCTATACATTCCTTTTCAGTCTATTTCTTCTCTGTGTTCAGACTGGGTAATTTTTATTGTTCTATATTCTAGTTCACTGGTTTTTTTTCCCTTTGCCTCCTCCCTTATGCTGTTAAGTCCATTCATTGAGTTTTTCTAAGAGTTTTTTTTTCTCTAAAATTTTTACTTGATTTTTCCTTATATTTTCTATTTCTTTGCCAAAACCATCTAGCTATTTGCTGAGATTTTTCTTTTTTCCATTTGTTTTAAGGGTGTTCATAATTGTTTGTTGCAGTATTTTTGTGGCAGCTCCTTAAAATTCCTAATGAGATCATCCTAACATCTCTGTCGTTTCACTTCTGGCATATATTGATTGACTTTGTTCCATTCCATTTGAGATCTTCCTGTTTCTTCATAGGATGGATGAGTTTTGATTCAAACCTTTCCCTTTTGTATATCATGGATCTTCTGTTTTAGCTGGTTTCCTCTGGCACCACTCCAGCGCAGAAGGGTACACACGCCATCTTGCTCTACTGCCAAGTAGGGTAGAATTGCAGATTTGTCTCCCCGTTAGGTCTCCACTGATGCCTTTCCTACTGGCAGTGGTTGGAATGTCTCATTCCTGCTCCCCACATGGCTTCCACTGATGCTGGGTGGGAGGATGGATGGAGGATCCTTGCTACTGTTGGGTGGGGGGGTGGGAGTCCAGCCTTCTTATGTAATCTCTATTGACACTGCAGGGAGAGGCCTTGTTACTGCCCAGGAGGGATGACTGTCTTGGCTCCCTACTAAGGTTTCTCTGACACTGACCTCACCAGGGGTGGGCAAGGGGGTGGTGGGGGTGCCTCATTGTAGCCTTACCAGCATGGGAGTCTGAGATCCCTACCCAGCCTTGGCTCGAGTGGGTGGTGGTGGGACCAGTTTTTTCTGTGGGGTTTGGCTGAAGCAGAGCTGTTCTTTTCTTTTCTTTTCTTTCTTTCTTTTTTTTTTCTTGTGTGAGTTAGAGTCTCACGCTGTCACCCAGGCTGGAGGGCAGTGAGTGGCATGCTCCTGAGCGCCATAACCTTGATCTGCTGATCTCAGGTGATCCTTCCGCCTCAGCCTTCCAAACTACAGGCACGTGCCACTACGCCTGGCTAATTTTGGATTTATTGTAGAGATGAGGTCTTGCCAAGTTGCCCAGGCTGGTCTCGAACCCGCGGGCTCAGGTAGTCCTCTCACCTCGGCCTCCCAAAGTGCTGGGATTATAGGCGTGAGCCACTGTTCCTGGCCTGTTTTCTAAAAGTTTTCTGTTTTGACAGACAAAGCCCTTTCCTGGTCCTTTAGGTAGAGAAAGTAGGCTATGTTGAGGCTTTAAAAATTTTTTGTTGGTGTTTCTGTGTTTCCCGCTTCTTCAGCCCCATATCTGGGATATATGAAGCAAAAAGAAAACCCAGGGTCCTCACCACTGTGTTACTTCTCTGGTCTTGAGGACCCTGGCTGTTCTGCTTTCTCCTCTCTGTCTTTCAGAATCTTATGTTTCTTTTGTGTATAATGTCCAGAGTTTTAGTTGTACTTAGCTAGAGGAATAGGGAATAGTTACATCCAAGGGCGTGATCTGGAGGTGGAATAGGAAAGCAATAGTCTCAGGGAAGTCTGGAAGTCATTGCTTTATTCCACAGCAACTTCTGTCCCAGCTTGTAGGGACTAAGGGCTTGTGGGGGGAATGGGAGCTTAGACTTGGGGGCTTGCAGCTCAGACCTGGGGCTTGGACTGTTTCCAGACCCCTCTTTCCTCTCTCCCTGCTCTTGGTGGCAGTCGTAAATCAAGCCTGCAGTACCCAAAGTAGACAGTATGAATGATCCTGGTTTTTACTTTAGCATTGCCTTTTGTTTTCCCTGCAGTGATCCTTCTCACTCTGATTTTATTCTCCTGGGAGCTGACGAGGTAGGTGGGCTGGGTTGGGGTCCTACCTGACGACACATCAAGTGCACTGAGGGGCCGAGCCGGGAGCTCGGCAGATGTGAGCCATGATTGGTGCTTGGGGTTGAGGAGTGATGCACTGACCTGACCTCGGATATGCAGGGCCATAGGGCAGTCTCCAGTCATGGGAGCCGAGGGCTGGAGTCGTTGTAGGAGTTGGAAGGAGGCATATGGTGGTCCTGTCCTTCAAGGGAGGATGACACTTGCACAAATACTTCTGCCCGGGCAGTCTGAGCACCATCCCTCACTCATAGGCGGGGCCTCGGAAAGGTCTAGTGAAACCATTGCTCTTGGATGGATCCTGGAAAGAGTGGTATTTCTGAATTGTGAGGCAAATAAAAACACACCAGATTGTTTTTGAAGCATCTAATGCAAATTGTCAACATGAACATATTTCTGGACTTAACAGTTGAATGTGTGAATTAATTACAGACCTATTAAGATGCAGCATTACCCTTACTTTCATATGACTAAGACAACCCTGCCACCCCACCCTTCCACTTTAGGAAGAGGATTCCTCAGGCTGCTCTTTTAAAGTTCCAGGGACTGTGGAAATGCAGGAGGTCTGCAGCACAGGCCGCTTCTGCAGTTGGTCGTCTGCCTCCAGAATCTGGCTAGGATTGGATTCCCCACCCAATGTTAACAAGCACAGTTGAGAACCTGGAGCCTTAGGAAAAAAGAATTGTGTCTGTGACCACATGAATCTTTAAAATATGCTGAAGTCATGGTCCTCGGTCCCTGCTGGGCCCCATTAATTGTCCTGTGTTTACAAATTCAGTGGCCTGCTGTCAAACTGAGGGACGCAGGGAGCCACAGAAAGCACCTTCCACTTCATGAGATCCCAGAAACACTTCCCCAGGTGAGGTTTTCATAAAAAAAGATACTCAGTTATCACCTTCGTGAATGAAGGCCTTTGACGAGCTCAGCATGTACCTTCAAGAGCTGTTTTACCAAACAAAAAACCTTACACGTTTCACTTCTCACTGTGAAACATTTTGGGTATCAGATGCTGTCTCCCTCTCCTGCTCTTGGGGGCAGTTTGTCTCTTTCTCCTGGCGGTGACCTGTGGGCATCCTCCCCTCCCCATGGAAATCCTGCTGAAGTTCAGATAGCTTCACGTGGCTTGCACAATTCCTCTGGGTTCAGATGGCCTTCACGTGGCTTGCGCTGACTCCCGGGTTCAGATGGCTTCCCGTGGCTTGCTCTATCCCACCTGGCTCACGTGGCCTTCACCAGGCTTGCACAGGCCTTGGAAATCTTGCTTCTGGGCCAGCAAGAGCGTTGCTCAACCAGATAAAGGAACAGATTGGTGAGAAGGTGGCTAGGATGTTCCTTGCCCTGATCCCACCCGCCCTCTGGTCGTGGTGTACCAGGCCACTGTGTCAGGAACCTTCGCTGGAATGTACCAGCACTGCTATACTATGAGAGGGATACGGACGTACTTCCTATTCATTCTCTCCCTCCTTCCTTGGCAAGTGTTTCTGAACTCCTGTCACAGGCTGATGTGACATCGCCTTCCCACTCTTAAGCTGGCTTCTCTAGATCAGTCTCGTTGCTTCCAGATCACGTACCCCAGCTCCAGGTCCCCCCCCCCACCCCGTGCCTGTGTGTCCCCCCCCCACCCCAGCCTCCCTTCCTGTGCTGTCAGTGGACGTTATGGGCATTTCTTACTATGCAAGAGAGGTGCCAAAGAGGACTTACTTGATTTTGCTCTAATTCTGGCCCCAGAGAATGGGACTCTGCTGTAGGAAGTCGACTCCTGTTATCCTTTTCAGTTTCACTGTGTGTTCAGTGTGGGTGATCGCTGCTTAGTTCTCGCCGACATCCTCAGAGCTGCTATGACAACAGTGCCCCCGCACCGGCTGCGCACACTCAGCCGTGACAGTGACCCCTCCCCCGCCTCCGTGTGTTCCCATCACGCAGTTGTAACGACACGGCCCAGCGTTGGGCTGGCTTTCTCTCATTCATACTGTCACTGGGCTGAGGTGGAGGAAACACCTTTCAGGGAATCCATTCATTCGTGTGTTCGGCATGAGGCAGTTTGGAAAGTTTTGTCATTAGCATGTCCACCTTCGCTTCACAGCCCGGTGGCTTCTGCCAAGCAGCAAGCTAGAACTGACACTTGTCAGTCAACCCTGCCCATCAGCTGCCGCGCCAGCCTGGAAATGGTTCTGTTTTTCAGAATGGCGATTTATTAAGAGAGGACCGTGTACAGGAAGGCACTCCGCCCCAGCTCACTGTCTTCCCAGGTTGGTGCAGGGCAGAGGCTTCATTTACTTAAAAACACATTTTATTCTCTGGAAGAAGGTTCTGCTCTCTCTTTCAGAGTGGCCCAGGGACCCGGGGACTGCTCTTTCTTGGTTCAGGTAGGCTTGCTTCTGTTTTAAGAGGGTGAGGTGGAGGTCCCTCTTTGTTAGGAACAATGTCTAGAAGGGTCCTGCTCTCTGCTGAAGCCAAGAAAGAGCTGGAAGCTTCCAGATTAAGTGACACATTTTACTTATGAGGAAACTGAGGCTCAGAAAGGGACAGACACTCGCCTGAGGTCACACAGCTGGCCAGAGGCTAGGCAGAATGCAAACCAGGCCTTCTCATACCCAAGGTCCCTTTCTTCTCTCCATTAAATACTTATTGAGTGTGTACTTTACACACATTGTCTCACTCATTCATTCAACAAAGGCCTGAAATTGACTTCTTGAAGGAGAGCTTCCAGGGTGGGCCTGGGAGTATGTGTAGCCCATAGGCATCCCCAGCTCCAGGGATTGTTATCATCGGGGAAGTTGGGAAATTCTGGTCTACTCTGCACCTGCTAGTGGGAATGCCGAGAGCTTGATGGGAGCCTTGGAACCTGTGGCTCAGACCCGGGGCCAGGACAATTTCTGGAACCTACCATCCACTTGGCAGGAGGAGAGAGGTGTGGGCTGTAATGGGCACTGAAGCCCATAAACGAAGCCAAACAGCATCCAAGGTAAAGGTTGAAACTAATAATACACTTTCCCTCTTGCACTGAGTGGTTTTTGTTTCCCTCTCAGTCGTCCCTTTGCACTCCACCTCTCCCCACCCAGGAACTGGTGGAGTGGGGGCTGGGTCAGGAGGCAGGAGTGTGTCCTGACCCACCTAAGCGTGAGTACAGAGGTCCTAGGAACCAGGAGGGGTGGCTGCAGCAGGCCTCTTGATAGGTGATTGGATAGAGGGTGTCTCCTGAGCCTGGGGGAAGAATCTCAGGTCGCAGGACGGGGCTGGCCTCGAACCTGGGGAGGAGGCTGAAGAGCAAGGCTTTGCCTGACCGCAGTGTGCACCCTTCAGAGGAACTGAGCTCTCACACCACCCCAGGCCACCCCTTTCATGGACAGAGGTGGGGGGGCTGGGGACCTTCCTGAGGGCATGCAATTGTGGGTCTTGATGGAGGTCAGCAATGAGCCACCAGATCACCGGTTCTGGAGCTACAGCCTGGCACCGTGTGTTCTGTGCAGGTGCCCGTGGGCTGCCAGAATGGGGCGGCTCAGTGGTGGGGTCCGGGGTTGAGAGAACGCTGCTCTGCTGTCGTGTGGAAGATTTCTCTGGAAAAGGCTGCGAGCTCTGCTTGGCCCACCGTGTGCTCCCTCACCTCATGCTGGGCAGCCTCCAGCCCTCTGCAACCAGACGGGGAGGACACTCCCCAGGTGGCCAGGCCAGTCTGCTGATGTGTCAGTGGCCACGGGTGCTGTGAGAGGTCTGTTCGAGGGCCCATGGAAAGGTATAGGCCTGGGTGCCAGTCAGCGGAACGCCAGCAGTGGCCCTGCTTCTGTCTCCTTCGTGTGTTCCCTGACCTGCTCTGTGTTGCTCATTTGCAGCCGCCGTCAGGAGACGTCCTTGGAGCTCAGACATCCATGTCCTCTGAGAGGGCCTTTCTTCTCAGATGGGTACCTGGCCATCAGCAGCTTCTTCCTGCAGGGGCCATGCTGGGGATTCCTGGTACCCTTGCACCTCGCCTGTCCCCAGGCGCCTTAAGCCCTCCCCCTGCTCCTGGCAGGCCACAGAGGAACAACTTGGAAGATGAGGAAGGAGGGAGGCTGAGCCTTCTTTTATTTTTTTATATAAATTATTCAGATGTGGCCATGGCACTCTCAAATATGGAGGGAGGACCGGCTATGTAATTTGTAGGATATGATGCACAATGAAAATGCAGAACTCTGGCTGGGCTTGGTGGCTCAACCCGTAATCCAGCACTTTGGGAGGCCGAGGCAAGTGGATTGCCTGAGCCCGCAGGTTTAAGACCAGCCTGGGCAACTTGGCAAGACTTCATCAATAAATCAAAAATGAGCCGGGTGTGGTAGCACACACCTGTGGTTCTGGCTACTTGAAAGGCTGAAGCGGAAGGATTGCTGGAGCCCAGCAGGTCAACAACACTGGGGTGGCTGTGAGTGTGCCACTGCATTCCAGCCTGGGTGACGGAGTGAGACTCCAACTCAAAAAAAAAACACCAAAAAACAGAAAAAAAGAAAATGCAGAACGCTGTGTTCCAAAGTTCTTAAGAATTCAGTGACAGCAGAGTATTAAGCCATGTTCGGGGGCCCTTCTCAATTCAGGCAGTGTGTGACTGCGTGGGTCATACATCCTCAAAGCCAGGACTGTGTGGAGGCAATATTCTTCCAGTGGCAGTAACCCTACAGGACTCAGGGCTATACAACCTGGTTGTACAGGTTGTCTACTGCACAACTTTCGGGGACACCATTTATGTTGTGGCCTATACAGCGGCCCTGCCAGAGGTCATTTGAGCCAGCTCCTGATAGTGTCAATGATCTAGAAATTTGGGATAGGGAGGCCACCTGGCAATGGGCTCGTGTCCTTCCTTCTCACCAGTGTCCCAGCACCTCCCCCTGCCATCCTCCCTTTCTCCTTGGCATTTCAGGGACACAGTTCTCCACAATACCGAGGTGCCAGGGCCCCACATGGGCACTGCCGGGGAAGCTTCCGCTCTTCGGTGCCGATCGCCTGCCGGCGGCTCTGCGTTAACCTTTGGGGTTTGCTCACGAAATAGAAACTCTCTTTGTAGGTCAGTTTGTCAGTAATTTTGGCAGCCGCAGGGCCACCGAGGGAATGAGGCTGGGTTCCCACTTGTCTCTCGTGCTCGGTTTGGAGACTTTTGCGAAGCCCTTCCCCGGGAGGAACACTCACCCCTGCCGGAAACGAGAGCCCATTTTCTCTGACCTGGTTTTGAATCGGCAGCAGCAATCCTGTACGCTGGAAACGCGCGGCCGCTGAGGAGGAATTGAGTCCACACCCGCCGTGGGCCTGGACCTGCGACTGCAGCCTTCTGCCATGCTCTTTTCTTCCCGGCAGGTGGCTTTATGCCCAGCTCCCATGTTGGACAAAGTGGGGGGAGAGTCTGCCGAACCTCACGGGTGTGCTGAGGTCTGGGGACCTGCACTGTGGCCTCTGGCCACTTCCCGGTTCTGCACAGCCCCTCCTGACCCTTGTCCCCACCCCCAGACTGAGTTGCCAAGGTTGTGGGCATCTTCCATCGTGATAACCTCTCAGGGCAGACACCACGAAAAGGGCCTCCTCAGACCCCTGCCTTCATGGGACTGGCAGCGGGACTGAGGGTGTGGGCAAGTAGGCCACGTGCAGCCTGGGTAGGACTGGTTGTCAGTACCGCATCTAGGTAGTGCTGGGACAGGTGGCCTGGAGAAGTCAGGGAGGCCTTCTTGGCGGAGGCAATGACAAACTGGACTCTGGGCCCTCCCTCTGTTATTTTGGGGCTTCTGTGGAGACTGAGAACAGAGCGTCTCTGGTCTAGGACAGGAGCTGGGAGAGCCTGGGCTGGGATGGCACATGGCCCAGAAATGTCACGCCGCCCAAACAATAATTGAGCACCAGCTGTATGTATGACCCAGTGCTGGGACCAGAATGGAATCAGAACTGGAACAAGACTTCATGGCCAGAGCTGAGGTTTATGGTGAGAACTCCAGGTCAGCCAGAGAGAGGAGGGTCCCATGCCAAGGAGGGAGGAGAGAAGGGCTGGGGCTCTGGGGCAGCCCTGAGGAGTCTTCAGGTGAGCCCTTGTCTGAGGCTGCCCATCTGTCCCTACCCTCTAGGAAGGCAGGCTGAGCAGATGTTGTCCAGCTGCCTCTGTATTCCTGAGACCACCCTTAGGCCCCATGCCTGAGGGTGGTTCACAGGCGGCTGGGTCCAGAGAGAGGCCCGGAGCTTTTCCTGGCTGCCTCCCTTGCCCTGCGCACACCCCCGTGTTACTGATGCCGTGTGTGTATCGAGAGTGTTGTTGTTTATGGGAACGGGAGCAGCCTGGCCTCCCTCAAGGCCTTTGTGACCGTGAACAGTCACTCCCCTTTTGGGTGGGTCACTCTAGTGATAACATGATGCACTGGAGTGAGTGAGCTTTGCCCAGTGTTAAGCAGGTTTCCTTCGTGTGGGACGTTCCGGAGTGTTAACACAGTGGTAAGGTTGATCACCAACGATTGTGTAGCACGTGCGTGCCAGGCTGTTCTGAGCACTTAATTCTCACATCGACTCCCAAAGGGATACCCCTGTCTCCATCTTACAGATGAGGAGCAAGGGTGGAGTTGCCTGCCCGCGGGTGTCAAAGCCCAGGTGGTGTGGCCACAGCCCATGTGTGTAGCCACCTGCCACTTTGCTCCATGCGGCCGTGGCTCCCCCTTATGCGGAGGGAGCGTGTCCCCTGGGCTCACTGTTGTCTTTGGCACTCCCATGGGCCCTTCTGGGCCTCTGAACGCTTTGTCAAATCCCGGGCAAGGGTTCTGCTCCAGTCTGTGGAGCTGCATAGGTTAATGGTCCCCGTTTCTTTTTTCCTTCATCGACGCCGTTAAGGGAGAAGAGTGCTGATGACGCATCCACCCAAGGGCAGCTGAGTGTTAAGGGGGGAGTTCGCAAAATGGAGCCTGGGAGCCACCCACCGTCCGAGCCCCTCCTGAGCGCTGGTGACTTATTTCGGCAACGTGATAGTCATTAGTGTCTTTGGTGTTGGAGCTCGCTCAGGCCTGAGGCTGTGGCCAAGGGGGCCTCGGGGCCATTACGAGCTAATGGCTCAGTGTGGGCAGAGGTGGTCTGCAGTCAATCTTGCTGCTGGCGGGTAATAAACGTCCAGGTTCCCTGGCTGCTCCTCAAGAGGGAGGCCCCTGTGCGGTTCCCTGCAGGGTCCTATCTCCACGGCTGTGGGGCCCCTCCTGCACGTCTCAGCTTGGAAAACAGAGGCCAAGAAGTTGCCCGGAATTTTGTCTGTCTGGCCTAGATTTAGACTGAGGTTGGGCTGGGGGCTCTTGGTGCTGCCGGCCTGGCTTTTGGGGTGTCTTCCTGTGGTGCTGCATGAACTCGTGTCCTGCTGGGAGAGCTTTCTCAGGTGAGGGGTCTTTGCTGCCTCCGTAACTATGGAGGCCTCACTTGCACACAGGGAAGGGCACAGGTCTTACACATATAGTGTGGTGCATCTTCACACGTGTACACTGTGTAATCAGCACCCACATCGACACAGACCATGTCTTTGCTCCAGCAGTGAATGTCCCTTGTGCTTCCTTCCAACTGGCATCCCCCCAAGGATGACTGCTATTCTGATATCTTCCACTACAGATGAGTTTCACCTGTTTCTGAACGTCATTGACGTGGAATCATCCACTCGTCATGTGGTCTTTGTATCAGGCGTCTTTAGCTCAGCATGGAGTCAGTGAGGTCCATGTTGTTTGTATACTCGGAGCTTGTTCCTTCCTGTTGCTGTGTGCTTTATTACACTGTGTGAATATGTTCAAGTTTGCTTGTGCCTTTACTGTTGCTGGATGTTTGGGGTTGTTCCTGGGTTGTTCCATATTGTTTATGAGTCCTGGCTCTGGGGCCGGGATTGGGCTCTGCCACTCATTGACTGTGCGACCTTGTATGGGTTCCTTAGCCTCTCTGAGTCGTGGTTTATACATCTATGAAATGAGGGGAGTAGGGAATCTATGGTCAGGTCCTCAGCACAGTCTCAGGGATCACTCCATGACTGGAGCCTCTTCTATGGATGGATCTCAGCTGGATGCATAGTTTTGCGTGCTGATTGCAGTGGGGTCAGCGTGCAGGGAAAGCGCTCCTTGATTTTAAAGGTTGCCAAGTGACCCTCAGCCCTTTCCTTTGGCTTTCAGATGTTTGCCATTGCATGAGGCCTGATGGGTCCATGTCTCCTCTCTCCCTTCATTCCTGGTTTGTGCGCATCTGGGCCTGTCTCTGTTCACACACATGTGCACATTTGGGGAGGGGGTTCTGCTCAACTGAGGTGTTTGGTGTAGAGTGTGGTCTCCAGCTCATGGCCGAGAAACTGGGGTTGTCTTAATGATCATGCAGCCTTTCATTGCAGGTGGGGCTGGGGGGACACCCCACTTTAGGTGTGAATGCTAGTAAGTCAAGCATCCAATTTTTGTGCTGTGAGAATGGCAGTTGCGTGCGGCTCAGCCCAGGCCTTTATAGCACCGTCTGCAGTAGACAGTGGCTGCTCCAGCTACACGTCACTACCAGCTGGGCCTGGCATTGCTCCCCTCCTCCCATAGCTCCCTGGGTATTTCACAAGTGCTTGGAAGTAAAGCAGTGAGTTTCTTCAGCAGACAGCCCTCGCCTTGAACTTGGGTGTCTCTGCACGTCCAGGGATGCAGGACCTGGACCTCTGGGGCTGTGGCCTCCCTCCCTGGACTTCTTGTGCAGTGGCGTGCCCTGCCCAGCTCTGCACCAGTTCTGGTGCTCGCCGGTGGGTTCTACCAACAGCAGGGGGTTGAAAACCTACTCCGGAGACCCCCTTTCTCCTCCATGCAAACTCTCACTGAGGCCTGCAACCTGTACCCTTCCCTGCTTCTGCCCCAAGCATGATGCTCCAGGCACTGGCTCTGGAATGACAGAAAGGCTCAGGATGGTAAGAGGAATGTGGGCTGCTCTTGCCAGGGAGTGGACTGTGTGCAGGCATCTTGCATGCCTTCTTTCATTTTCCCCTCCATATTACAAAGTCGGTGCTGTTGTTCCTATTTGACAGATTAGGAAGTGGGTGGCAGGAGTGGATCCATCATGCACCTAAGCTCTCACAGCTGGAAAGCTGACCCCGGAGTTATCACTGGAGTCCTGTCCAGGCTGCCTTTCTCTAAACGTGTCCTCCTCACCATTCCCATCTACTTCCTGGCTGCTTTCTTCAGATACACAAATGTGAGAAGTTCAGGAGCAGTTTCCAGAAGGCTGATAACACGCAGGGAACGAGATTTTGCGTGACTGACGAGCGCTCCCAGTGAGGGCCCAGTCTGCATCCTGGGCAGAGGAAAGTAAGGGAGAGTAGGCTGGGGGGTGGGGTAGAGAGGACTGAGCCATGTGTGGGCTGGTGGAGGTCGGGGAAGGTCTTGTGATCACCTGATGCTGGGTCTGTGTTGAGGAGCGGACAGACTTGAGCCACCCCGTGGTGGTCTCTGTCAAGCCGTGTGTGATGCAAGGGGCCAACAGGAATGGGCCTCTTCCTGTCGTGCTTCCTTAGAATTGTAGACTTGCGGACCAAAGGCCCCCCAGAATCCCAGACTCTGAGAGCTGCAGAGCTTTAGAATCATAGTGTGGGTCCTCCTGTTTGTACTGGGCCCATGTGTGAATATATGGGACTCGCACGCTGCCGGTTGGAGCATCCTTCATGGCAGGCCATCCCAGGGAAATACGATTTGAGCCACACATGTCTTTTAAATTTTCAACTAGCCACATTAGAAAAAAGTAAAAAGGAAACCAGTGAAATGAGAGAATACATTTTGCCGGGCTTGGTGGCTCAGCCTGTAATCCCGCACTTTGGGAGGCTGAGGTGAGTGGATTGCCTGAGCCCGCGGGCTCAAGACCCACCTGGGCAACTTGGCGAGACCTCATCTCTACAATAAATCAAAAAATTAGCCGGGCGTGGTAGCGTGCGCCTATAGTTCCGGATACTTGGAAGGCTGAGGAGGCAGGATCACCTGAGCCCAGCAGGTTGTGGCTGCGGTGGCCGGGAGCATGCCACTGCACTCCATTCTGGGTGACAGAGTGAGACTCCAACTCAAAAAAAAAAAGAAAAAGAAAGAAAGAATACATTTCTGTGGCCAGGCGTGGTGATTCTCGCCTATAATCCCAGTACTTTGGAAGGCTGGGGTAGGAGGATTGCTTGAGCCCAGGAGTTTGAGACCAGCCTAGGCAACAAAGTGAAACCTCACCTCTACAAAAAAAATAAAAGAAAATTTAGCTGGGTATAGTGTTGTGTACCTGTAATCCCAGCTACTCAGGGGGCTGAGGCAGAGGTATCACCTGAGCCCAGGAGAGTGAGCCGTGATCATGCCACTGCTCTCCAGACTGGGCAACAGAGTGAGAACCTGACTCAAAAAAAAAAAAAAAGAATACGAGGGGGAGTCGGGCTCAGTGGCTCAGCCTGTGATCCCACGCCTTGGGAGGCTGAGGTGAGTGGATTGCCTGAGCCCGCAGGTTCGAGACCCGCCTGGGCAACTTGGCAAGACCTCATCTCCACAATAAATCAAAAAATTGGCTGGGAGTGGTAGAGCGCGCCTGTAGTTACAGCTACTCAGTAGGCGGAGGCGGAAGGATCGCCGGAGCCCAGCAGGTCGAGGCTGCGGTGGCCGGGAGCGCGCCCGGCCACCGCACTCCAGTCTGGGCGACGGAGTGAGACGCCAACT
>CAUYQG010076757.1:0-15501 GCA_963574415.1 Tarsius wallacei | reverse complement strand
GCCCGGCTGATTTTTTGATTTATTGTAGAGATGAGGTCTCGCTTGCCCAGGCGGGTCTCGAACCCGCGGGCTCAGGCAATCCACTCACCTCAGCCTCCCAAAGGCACGGGATTACAGGCTGAGCCACCGAGCCCGGCTGCCCAGCAATTCTTAATCAGCTCCTCAGAAGACTCTGATGAACTCCAAGTTGGGGCACTTTTGAACTAGATCTAAGATCTTTTCCAATCCCAGATTCTGTGATTCCCTTGTTCATTCAGCCCACTGTTTGGAGAGTCTGCTTGGTCTGGGCACCATATTCGGCGTGACAACGCTGCAAAATGAAACTGAAAAGAATCCTTGGGTTTTCAGGACAGGAAATGATAAACTTAGATAACTCTGAAACTGTGTCCAGGGCAGAAAATGATCAACCTCATGAGGCAGAGACAGAGAAGAAAAGAGGAAGCGGGGGTTGGTTTGGAAACCGGGTCTGAACGACATGGCTGGGAGCTACGATGACCATGGTCTCCTTGGTCACAGAATCTGCGCAATCCTGGCCCCCAGTTTGAGAGGGGCCAGACCTCAGTGTCTGCCTCCCCTCACTTGCCTGTTGAGGCAGAGAAACCGCAGCAAGGTTCACACCCAACTTTCAGCACATCTGAGAATTCCCGAAGTTGGCACCTTTCTCCCAGACTTTCAACCGATGTAGAAACTCCTCTATCTCACCATCTCCGCCCACCAGCCTTCTCCTCCGAGGCCTTTTTATTCCCACTGACTAGGGAAATGCAGGGGACTTTTACTTACCTGTGTGCTAGATTGGCCTCTCCCCCTTTGAGGCTGACCCTCCTCTCTTCAGAAAAGGGCTGTGTGAGACTTTCCACAACCACCCAAGCCTGCCCAGCCTCTCCCCAGCCACTAAGCGTGAGACAAGGCTCTGGGCACCACTGGTGTCCAGGTAACCTTTCCTTGGAAGTCATTTCCTGTTTCCTCACCTTCTGCTTGGTCATGTCCAAGAGACCCACGGAGTATCTGTCACAGTTGAGGAAGGCGCGGACCGTGTACAGAGCTTTGTGGAACTGCCTTTCAATGTCCGTGAGCTCTTCAAAGACTTTGCTCCCAGACCACAGCAGTATCTGGGGAAATACAGAAACGTGACGATGGCTTTGAGACACAGAGCAGAAGCTCACTCAGCCAGAGAATAATGACGATTCTGTAAAGCTCTCTAGAGTTTTTTTAATGTAACCTTCATAATAACCCAGGTATAGATGCGATCATCATTCCCCAGTTCATAGATGAAGGAACTGAGACCTTGCGAGGTGCAGTAACTGGCCGTCCAACACTTTTCCTGTCTTTTATCTCATAGGTTGTTAATTTTTTAAAAAATGAATTGAACATGTTCTGCATGTTATCTCATTCACAATTTTAATTAATTTAAAAAAATTTTTCTTAATAGAGATGGGGGGTCTCGCTGTGTGGCTCAGGCTGGTCTCAAACTCCTGAACTTGAGCAATGCTCCTGCCTCAGCCTTCCAAAATGCTAGAAATTCCTGGTGTGAGCCACCCTGTGCAGCCTCATTTACTACTGAGCAAAATCTTTTGAGGGTGGTATCATGATTCCCCCCACTTTTCAAATGGGGAAACTGAGGCATAAAGAGATTAAGTGACTTGCTCGGGGTCTTAGAGCAGGTCAGTGGCTGAGAAGGGTTTCAAATCCAAGCTGTCTGACTTGAAAAGTGTGCCTCTGGGAAACAGCTTCACAAACACCCACCACCTCACAACCCTAGCGACGCTGGTCAGAGGCAGCACAATGGACCCAGAAACCACATTCCCACCCGCCTGCCAGCCCTAACCATGTCAATGCTTCGGCCAAAAGGCACACCCAGTCCACGCACTTGAGCCAAGCCCCTCACCTGGCCGCGTCGAGTCTCACAGTTGTGTAGGTAGCTCAGGTGGTACACCTTCATGATGAGATTTGCAAAATTGAGGTACTTGAGAAGAATCTAAAAGTCAAACAGCACAAAGGGAAGCAGGTGAGGAAGAGACATCTCCTCTCTGAGCACTTCTACTATCAGCAAATGTCTGAATATTTTACTTTTTTTTTTTTGAGTCAGTCTCGCTCTGTCACCCAGGCTGGAGTACAGTGGCATGCTCATGGCCACCACAGCCTTGACCTGCTGGGCTCAGGCGATCCTTCTGCCTCAACCTTCCAAGTAGCTGGAACTATAAGCACACACCACCACACCTGGATAATTTTTTGATTTATTGTAGAGATGAGGTCTCACCAAGTGCCCGGGCTGGTTTTGAACATGTGGGCTCAGGCAATCCTCTCACCTCGGCCTCCCAAAGTGCTGGAATTATAGGTGTGAGTCACCACACCCAGCCTGAATATTTTAAAGGTTTCATCAAAGGCAGTCTGGGTCATATGCCCTTCTATGAACCATAGAATATGGACTCGTAAAATGTTATAAAATGAATGTGAAACTCAGAAGGTACAGTATAGGTGCTGATAGGGATGTATTAATGAAACAACTACTGCTGATTGACTTTGCAGGAAGTCACTTAAGAATGTTGTCTCATCGCCACAAGTACCCTGTGAGGTAGGTACTGAACAATCATCAAAGTTCTACAAATAGGAAAAACGAGGTTTAGAGAAGTTAGATGCCTTACCCAAGCCAACACCTGGAACACTGGCAAAGCCAGACAACGATTCCCTCCATTCCCGACTCCAAAGCCCAACATTTTAACCATTATTATGTCCTGCCTCCCTCAGAGAGCATCAGATGAACCCCTTGTCTTATAGATGGGGAAACTGAGGTCAGGCCAAACAGCAAGGTGCAGGGGACTTTATGAGCCAGGAGAATGTGTTAGCACGGCTACTTTTAGTTTCTTTATTATTATTATTCTATTTTGTCGATTTATTTATTTTGTTTAGAGACAAGGTCTCACTGTGGCCCAGGCTGGAGTGCAGTGTCGTGGCCCTAGCTTACTGCAACCTCGAACTCCTGGGCTCAAGTAATCCTCCCACCTCAGCCTCCCCAAGCTCTGTGATTACAGGGCTGTGCTTAGTTTCTCCTGCATTCTCACCTCCTCATCTTTTGCGCTGAAGTGGGATCCGTCCACTTTATTCACAGCCATGATCACGGCCACCACGTCCTTCCCGTTCATGATGGGGCAAGCCAAGATGCTCTTGGTCTTGTAGTCCATGAGGGTGTCCACAAAGTCACAGAAGTGCTCGTCCTGGAGGAAGGAGAGACAGGCATGGGTGGCAGATGGACAGCAAGAACACTGCAAGCCCCTTGTTAACAAGGGAAGGAAGAGTGTTCACCTGTGCTCCTCAGCAGTGGGGGTGCCGTCAGGGGAGAGGTCTGCCATGAAGCCTCCATGTAGAAGACCTGATCTGCACCTCTGAAGGCATAGAGGGGACATGTGCACAGCTCTGTGGGTGCTGGCGACGGGCATGGGGCACTGACTTTGTCTGCAGAGGAGGGTTAGGGAAGACTTCCTAGAGGTGCTGACTGTGAAGGCCAGAAGAGAAACTCTGAGTGAGAGCTGCTGAGAGGGAGCTGGGAAGAAGCCCTCGGTGAGCACAGCAGGGACAGCTGTCCGCAGGCACCGTGCATGGTCACCTGCACCATGTCATTTCATCTTCCCGGTAACCTGGGGGAGGTAGGCACCTGACAGCCCAGCTTACAGAAGGTAGACTGTGGCTCCAGAAGGTCAGTATCCCTGTGTGAGTGTGTGTGTGTGTGTGTGTGTTTGTGTGTGTGTGTGTCTCCAGAACCTGCCCTCTGCTCGGCTGCCTGGCAAAGTTCGACTTGGGTCCAGGTCACTGAACAAATGATGTGTTAGTTTAAGCTTTTTTATTCTACTTTTACAATTATTATTATTATTATTGCCTGGTAGAGATAGGGTCCTGCAATGTTGTCCAGGCTGGTCTCACTCTCCTAGCCTCAAGCAATCCTCTGGCCTCAGCCTCCCAAGTGCTGGGACTATAGGTGTAAGTACCGCACCCGGCCAGTTTGAGCTTTGGTAACAATCCAGTTCTAGTGCCACTTGGCCGGCTTGGTGGTTGTCTCTATCCTACAAGCCTTAGTGGAAGCCCCACTATGTGTCAAGTCCTATGCTAAGCACTGAGGACACGGCTGACTACGATTCAAGCACGTCTTCCCCCCGCCCCCGAGATAACTCGGTAATAATAACACAGGCTGTCAGGGCTTGGCTTGATGCTCTGGGAGTATGGAGGGGCATCCCCATCCCACCCCCAAAACAGCATGGAAAGCCAGTGTAAACTCTAGAGCAGTCTGTGAGGGCAGAATGAGGAGACAGAGCCCCAACTGTCGCCTGACATTCAAAATAATCCCCCTTTCTGTTTCCTGATAGCACTGTGAGGTTTGGGGACTGTCAGCATGGTTTGGGACACAAACCAGTCCAAACACACACAGTTCACACTGTTCTGAGAATGGACATGTGTTCATAGAGTCAATCCACAGAACTTTTCTAAAATGGAGTCTGTAGAATCTTCCCACGATCCGAAATTCAGAGAGTGGTGCCCTGCCTCGGTGGATTTCTTCCAGCGCTGGTGTGGGATTAAATAAACAGGCAGCAGCATTGTCACCAGTGAAGCCGTTTCAAACCAGGTGACAGGTAAAGGAATTAAGGAGAGCCTGTATTGCTCTCCTTGAATTAGCATTTGAGGATTAGGCAAAGCCTCTAGAGAGGCATTAGCAAAGAAGAGGTTCTGTGTCACTCTCCAAGGGTACTGATGCACCCCTGAGTGCAGGTCTGAGTGGAGCAAGCTCAGTTTCACCTCACAAAGTCAATGTGGTGCTCACTTTTTTTTTTTTTGAGTCGGAGTCTCACTCTGTCGCCCAGGCTGGAATGCAGTGGCATGCTCACGGCCACCCCAGCATCAACCTGCTGGGCTCCGGCGATCCTTCCACCTCAGCCTTCCAAGTAGCCAGAACTACAGGCGCACTACCAGGCCCAGCTAATTTCTGATTTTTTGTAGAGAGGAGGTCTTGCCAAGTCGCCTGGGCTGGCCTCGAACCCATGGGCTCAGGCAATCCACTCGCCTCGGACTCCCAAAGCACTGGGATGACAGGCTGTGCCACTGAACTCAGCCAATGAGAAACACCATTTATTTAAAAAAAAAAAAAAAAAGCAGAATGCTTGGTTAAAGTTGAATTTCAGATAAACGATATATAATTTTTTTAATGCATGTTCTAAATATTGCATGGGGCAATATTACTATTGTCCTATTATTATTTTTGTTTATCAAAAATTCTGTGTTTACTATACATCTTATATTTTATCTGGAAATCTTCATGGCAACTTTTTCTGAGGAGATAGATCCCCCCAGGGTGACTAAGAATTTTCTAGGGAGTGAGGAGGTTCATAACAGCCCTGAAGACTTCCATTTGTGGTTTCAGATTTTAACAATGCAGTGATTACAACCATTTCCCAGAAGCTATTTATTTAAGAGATAGAGTCTCACTATGTTGTCCAGGTTGGTCTCAAACTCCTGGCCTCAAGTGATCCTCCTGCCTCAGCCTCCCAAAGAGCTGGAATTACAGGCGTGAACCACTGTGCCTGGCTAATTTTTCAGGGTTTTGAGGATGCTGAAGGCTAAGAGTATAACTCGTTGGTGTTCAGGGACAACCCAGACCCCAGTCCTCCTCCTCCACCCAACTCCTAGTCACTGTTTGGTGCCCAAGGCTGCATCCTGCCCAGAACCATGAATTGAGTAAGATTTCCCAAAGCAAACACATGCAAATACCAGGTACACAAGTACCAAGACTGGCCTGCACCGACTTCACCCCAGGCCTGAGTCACTAGCCAGGGAGGTGGACCCAGGCCTGGAAGCTTCCAGCAAGGTCAGTTGAGGCTTCCAGAGTGAACTCAGGGCTGTGCAGGAAACAGCAGCCCTCCCTTGGCACAGAGGCTCGGCAGGCTGCTAAGCCGGGAACTTTTAGAATCAGAATCCCAAGCCTCTTGACACCAGGTTCTAGAGAGCTCCCAGCATCCCTGTTCTCAGTCTCCCACAGAGTCTAAACGGAAAGCGGAGGAAGGGCAAGACTGGGTTCCTTGGCAGGATCCACATAAATCCTGCAGAGCATCATCCCTGGGAACAGACCCTTAACAATATCAATGAATAGTCATAATAACAACAAGGAAAGGAGCTGCCCATCTGAGCCATCGCTGTATGCTGAGAGCACTGCTGGTGGGAAATCGTTCTCTCATTTACCAATTTTTATTTTATTTTAGTATTATTTTTTGAGTGGAAGTCTTGCTCTATCACCCAGGCTGGAGTGCAGTGGCACAATCATGGTACACTGCAGCCTTGATTTTCTGGGCTCAGGCAATCCTTCTGCCTCAGCCTCCCCAGTAGCTGGAACTGCAGACTTACATCACCATGCCCAGCAAGTTTTTTTTCCCATATTTTGTATACATAGGGTCTCACTGTGTTGCCCAGGCTAGTCTCGAACTCCTGGATTAAGGCAATTCTCCTGCCTCAGCCTCCCAAAGGGCTAGGATCACAAGCGTGAGTCACTGGCACCGCAGTTCTCTCATTTAATTCTTACAACAATATCACCCCATTTTATGAGTTAGGAAATGACCCCAGCAGGCTAAATGACCCCCCAAGACCATGTGCTTAGAAAGTGACAGTCATGATTTACATCCGGATGTGACTTCAAAGCCCAAGCCGCAACTTTCTGCTGTGTGATTCAGAAACGGTGGACGGTCCCCAGTCTACCATCTTCCAGACACGGTGGGAGAGGGGTGGGGGGGTGACAGAACAGTGGGGGGGGGGGGCAGGGAGATTGGCCCTGCACAGCTCACCTGCCCAGTCAACTGCCAGAAGAAGCAGCGTATGAGCTTGAGCAGGGTTCCTGGGCTCAAGTCACTCCCAGTCTGCCACCTTTTTTTAGACTAGTCAAGTGATGCAGTGTGTGGTACATAGGCAGCACAGATATGGGCAGCCGGCTGTGGCCATTTAGCTGTCAACACCCCTGCACACCGACCACCACATCTGCCGCTTTCTCTCCGTGTGACCTGAGCAGGTCGCCAAAACTCTCTGGGTTCAGTCTCACTATCCACGCACCAGGGGTACCAAGAGTTATAACGTAAGATTGTTGCGAAGCGAAATGATTCTCGTTGGCTACAGTCCGAGTCTAGAAAGAGCCGGAGGGAGGATAGATGCCCATCCAGCTGGGTGAGTCTCCAGGCAAGGCACCTGAGTGAGAAATGCTGCCCCACCACCGGTGCCCACGGGGAGGTAAGGGGAGGTGAACCCTAGCGGGGATCCCAGTGTGTTTCCTACAGAGCCCAAGTCAGAAAGACCATTGATTTGAATTCCAGAATCCGTGGATGTGGAGTCCTTGCTCACCGTAACTCTCTGCCCAAGGTCTCCTGGGTTTTAGTTTCTTTTTTTAAAAATTATTATTTTGAGTTGGAATCTCACTCCATTGCCCAGGCTGGAGTGCAGTGGCACACTCATGGCCACCACAGCCTCGACCTGCTGGGCTCCGGCAATCCTTTTGCCTCAGCCTTCCAAAGAGCTGGAATTACAGGCACGTGCCACCACATCCGGCTAATTTTCTATTTATGATAGAAATGAGGTCTCACGAAGTTGCCCCAGACTGGTCTTGAACCCATGGGCTCAGGCAATTCTCTCACCTTGGCCTCCCAAAGTGCTAGGATTGCAGGTTTGAGCCACTTTGCCCAGCCAGTGTAATTTCTTTATCAGATGAGCCTATTGGTTAAGATGCTTGCTGAAGCCCCTCTCCCCCCGCCTTTTTTGAGTCAGAGTCTCACTCTGTCACCCAGGTTGAAGTGCTGTGGTGTGCTCACAGCCACTGCAGCCTCAACATGCTGGGCTCAGGTGATCCTTCCATCTCAGCCTTCCAAGTAGCTGGAACCACAGGCGTGCACCACCATGCCTGGCTAATTTTATGATTTATTGTAGAAATGAGGTCTTGCCATGTTGCTCAGGCTGGTCTCAAACCCCTGAGCTCAGGCATTCTTCTCTCCTTGGTCTCCCAAAGTGCTGGGATTACAGGCCTGAGCCACCGTGCCCAGCTCCCTCCCCTCTTTTTAACGTAAAGACCCTTCATCTGAAATAAGGCCAGAGATAAGGTAAGCACTATGTCATGCGATGTCCAGAGGCTGCATCTTGAAAACGACTGGACACAGCTCCAGGTGTGGCCAGTGCAGCCGTGAACAGGACCTGTAAGAGCCCTGCCATGATGGACATGGGAGGGACAGGTATGCAAGAAACTCTTACATGATGACTTGAGTGTGAGTGTTTCCTGAGCACCCATTCTGTGGCAGACAACATGCTGCACCCTGGGGTAAGCACCTGGTAGGGCAGATACAGTCCCTGGCCTTGAGCTTATTATGGTAGACGGTTTAGAGAGAACACTGTAACAGGGGGACCAAGGAGGGCCTGCCTCCCTGAGGAAGTGACTTTTTCTGAAGGATGAGCCCAGGGAGGAGGCCATGTGGAGAAAGGCACAACCTTCAAAAGACAGCATGAAGATAGTGGCATATACTGTAGTCCCAGATACTTGGGCAGCTGAAGCAGGAGGGTCACTTGAGCACAGAAGGACCACTTGAACAGTGCTAGACCACACCACGGCCACTGCACTCCAGCCTGGGTGACAGAGCCAGACGCTGTCTCAAAAACAAACAAAAAAACCAACATCCAGAGAAGGGGAGTGATTTGCCCAAGGTGATCAAAGAATTCTTTGTCAGAACTGCCAGAATCTCCTGGAATGCTGGGCCCCTGGAGAAAGGGCTGAGTGTCTAACCAAACGATCAGCGTTAACCTTCCCAGGGACAGGACAGGCACTGTCACACCTGTCAATGTAAGGTACCAGAGAAACTGAGGTCTTCCTGCAGGACACACATGGCCTTGATCTAATCGATAGGAAATCAGACAAGCCCAACTGAGAGCCATTTCTGCAAAATATTTGGTTTGTAACCTTCAAAAACATCAGCATCATGGAAAACAAAGCCAGATTGAGGGGATGTTTCAGATCCAAAGACTCAAGAGCCCGTGCTGCACCAGCGTCAAGATCACTAGCAAAAATTGAACTGTTTGTTAGATACTAGTGTTGCATCCATGTTACATTTCTAGAATTCCATCATCATACTTGGGATAAATAGGAAACGTCCTTGTTCTGGAAATATACAGTGAAGTACTTAGAGACAAAAAGGGGATGATGTCTGCACTTTCCTCCTAAATAGTCAGAAAAAAATGGAGTCAGAAAGCAAATGTGGCAAGATGTTAACGATAGGTAAATTTGGATGAAAGCTATACACTTCTTTGCATTATTATTATTTAGAGACAGGGTCTCGCTCTGTTGCCTAGGCTGGAGTGCAGTGGTGCAATCAATAGCTTACCGCAGCCTCTAACTCCTGGACTCAAGTGATCCTCCTACCTCAACCTCCTGAGTAGCTGGGACTACAGTTGAGTGCCACTACACAAGGATAATTTTTTAAAAATAGAAATGGCATCTTGCTATGTTGCACAGGCTGGTCTTAAACTCTTGGCCTCAGGCAATCCTCCCACCTCAGCCTCCCAAAGCACTGGGATTACAGGTGTGAGTCGCCGTACCTGGCTCCTTGTATCCTTTTAACCTCTTCGGATAAGTCTGAAATTTGTTTTCCAAATGAAGAGTTATAAATAAATAAGGGAAGCACCATGTGGTCACCAGCCCAATCTTGGTGGCTAGCTCCCTACCCCACCCCACTTGCAACCTAGTGCTCCAAGGAAATGACGCCTCACTGCCCTGTCTCCCAAGGAAAGTACCTCCTCTGTGTTGGGGACGTTGGCAGTCTTTTTAGAGTGTGCGACGTGGCCCACCACGCCCATGTCCAGAGGGAAGACGATCTCCTGGTCGGGCATCACCAGGCAGTCCTCGAGGACAGCATCCTTGTGGACGTTGAAGAGCCGGGTGGCTAGCTCGGCGATGCCATTGCGGGCCCTATACATGAACAGGCTCATGTGCTCGGCCTGCAGAAGAAAGCACAGCTTCTTCATGACGTTGCACATGCATTTCTCAGCCTGCAAGTTTTCCTGGAAGTCCCGCAGGAGGTCGAAGATGATCTCACTCTCCTCCACGCTGTTCAGCGAGCGGTAGTTGCTGAAGTCCACGGCCGCCTCCTTGGCCCCAAGGATACTTGCGATGACCTTGGCCCGGTAGTGGAGATCGTAGTACTGCTTGGCAAAGCCAATGTTCGAGTCCAGGAACTTCTCCACTTCCTCCGCGGTCACCTCACCCATGATGGGGAATGACGCGGGCTCCTTCCGTGGATGGACTGTGACAGAGATGTCCTAGGGTGGTTCAGCAGCCGGTGTCCAGTTGCAGGTTGCTCCGACCTGGCCTGCCCTGGGCCTCGCCTGTAAATCGCACCGAGAAGGCTGCGTAGGAGTGGGAGCAAGCTTGGGATTAAGTCGTTAGTATTTCTCAAGAACGCGGATTATGAGGATCAGCGTGCTCGGACACTGCCCGCCCACGTGGGGGAAGGCGGAGGCTCTCTCACCTTGATCTACTGAGGGCAGAGAAGAGACTTCTGCAGGGAGCTGGAGGTGGTTAGACACTCCTCGGCACAGGGGGCACCTTTTTCCTGCAGGTGAGCGTTCTCCATAGTCTCAGGCGTTTTTGTGAAACATCTGGCACACAAGCCGAATATTTACTACATGAGAGTTTTGTGTGACTTCTTGCCAACCCTCTTCCGTGGCAGGAGTGGTTGGAGTTGAGAGACCCTACCCCAGCATCCCATTCCTGCCCACACTCTGCCATTCTGCTCTAGCGTTCTCCCTCGTGGGCTTCCCATACACGGCCTCCCTCTTCCCCCTACCACCCCCCCACCACCCCGTGCCATATGTGTCTGATACACGTGGCCTCTGACACTATCTCTGCACTAAAGCCTTCCCAGTTTTAGACTTCAGGGACTCTCTAGTTTTAGCATTAGGAACCTTCATAAAAATAACACACCTCCATAGTTGTTCCTTCATTACAAGAATAATACATGCTCCCCGCAGAAGCCACACAAAGGAGACAGTTAAAATCACCCATCATCCTGCTACTCAGAGGTGACCTCTAGTTAACACTGTATTTTCTGTCCATTTCGTAGAGGCTTAACCTTTCAAATCTGTTTCCCTTCAACTCGCCTGATCTTTCTCTTGGTGCTTTGATGTGTTTTTTCTGGCTTCAGCCTGAACTTTCTCGCATCAGAACGCACACCATGTCCAGTTGCCATCAACCTCTGCAGATCTTGAACCACCTCAGCCTCGCTGACGCATCCTTGCACCCCAGGCAGGTGGGAAAGAGCACTTCTCTTTCTGGATGAAACTTACTGGATTTTTGTGAACATACTTGACAGAGCCCAGCGTCTCTCCCTTGTAAACACTGTGGAAGGTGTGATTATATGCTGGTATTGAGAAGTAGGTTACCTCCTGTATTGTAGGGTGCAATCAATTCCTGTGGCACTGCACCCACCTGGCATAGCACTCACCCGGCACTGCACCCACCTGGCACAGAACCCACTCAGCACTGCACCCACCGGGCATAGCACCCATCAGCACAGTACCCATCCTACACAGCACCCAGCCGGCACTGCACCATCCCACACAGCACCCATCTGGCATAGCGCCCACCTGGCACTGTACCTACCTGGCCCTGCACCCACCTGGCATAACACCCATCAGCATAGCACCTATTCCACACAACATCTATTCGGCACTGAACCCCATCCCACGTAGTGCCCATCCCACACGGCACCCATCCAGCA
Source organism: Tarsius wallacei (assembly GCA_963574415.1). NCBI lineage: Eukaryota > Metazoa > Chordata > Mammalia > Primates > Tarsiidae > Tarsius > Tarsius wallacei. The sequence continues at coordinate 3,727 of CAUYQG010076757.1, read as the reverse complement.
CAGTGCCCATCCAGCATCCCATCCAGCACTGCACCCACCTGGTGCTTCACCTGTCTGGCACTGCACCCATCCCACACTGTACCTGTCAGCACTGTGTGTCCAGGCGCCCCATGGCCGGCAACCAGTGCAGCAATCTGAGCTGCTGTAAACACTCCCACCGCAGTGACCACAGCCCTCTGCCCAGTGATCTCTCCCACCCTCCTTCCTAACTCCTGGGCCTCAGGGCACACGGTCATCTCTAGTGGCCTCATCTCGGGTCACCCCAGCTCCTGCCTGCTATACCACCCTCCCTATTTCCCATTCTTAATTCCCACATTATATTCATGACTATCAGACATGATGGATTCATTTTTGCCACCTTGTAATTTTGGTCTGTCTTCCCACTGTCCTGTGAGCATCGTGAGGGCTGGGATCTGTCAGGCTGTCCCCAGGCCTTGCAAAGCTGCTTGCACATCCTTGGTGTTCAGTGTCGTGATACCATGAAGTATATGTCTGGTCTTCGACCCTGTTGCCTGGTCCACAACTCCTGAAATCCTTCAAATATTCAAAGTGACATATTTTTATATGCCAGTGATTGACTGGTGACTGGCAGCCCCTAGGTCACTTCAAGATGGGGTTGGTCATCGAAGAGACCAAGGCAGAGTCAAGAGTTGGGACATCCAGCCTCATCCCACATCCCCAGGGAGGGGAGATGGGATGAAGGTTGACCTGATGACCAATGGCCAATAATGTAATCAATCATGCTCATGTAATGAAGCCTGAATAAACACCCTGAAGGTCAGGTTTAGGAGAGCTTCTAGATAGCTACTAGATCCTGGCAGTGGGCCCCTGAGGAGGGCGTGGGAGTTCTGCCCCTTCCCCATACCTCATATTATTTGTCTCTTCATCTGTATCCTTTGTAATATCTTTTTTTTGGGGGGGGGAGCAGTAATCTCACTCTATCGCCTAGGCTGGAGGACAGTGGCACAATCATGGCTACCGCAGCCTTGATCTGCTGGGCTCAGGCAATCCTTCCACCGCAGCCTTTCAAGTATCTGGAACTACAGGCACGCACCACCATGCCCAGATAATTTTTTTTAAATTGTAGAAACAAAGTCTTGCCAAGTTGCCCAGTCTGGTCTCGAACCCCTGAGTACAGGTAATCCCCTCACCTCGGCCTCGCAAATTGCTGGAATTACAGGCTTGAGCCACTGCGCGCTGGCATGTAATATCCTTTATGACAAACTGGTAAAGGTGAGTATGTTTTCCTGGGTGCTATGAGCTGCTCTAGGAAAGTAACTGAATCCAAAGAGGGGGTTATGGGAATTCTGTCTTGAAACTGGTTGGTTAGAAGTTCTAAAAGCCTGGACCTGCAACTGGCCTCTGAAGTTCGGGGGGACAGTCTTGTGGGTCTGAACTCTCCACCTGTGGGATCAGAGGCTGTCTCCAGGTAGATAATGCCACAGTTGAACTGAATTAGAGGCTCCCTGTGAACTGGGCTCTAGCTGTAGTCCCAGTGACTTGGGAGGCTGAGGCAGGAGGATCGCTGGAGCCCAGAAGTTGCAGGCCAACCTGGGCAATATAGCAAGACTCTGTCTCTTAAAATAACCAAAAAAGGAACGCCTAGAGCATAGACTGCCCAGTATTCCCAGGCAGCCTCCCATTCAAGTACGAACCAAGCCTGACCCTGCCTAGCTTCCAAGATCAGGGGAGAGCAGGCACATTCAAGGTGACAGGAACACAGACTTTTTCTGCTTTGCGAAATACCATGAATGTCTCTTGAGGTATCTCCCATTCCTTGATTAGAGCGCATCCCATGTGTAAAGGCAGCAGAACACTATAATGCAGTGTAGGGTTGTTCAACATTTACACTGCTGACATTTGGGATCAGTAATTCCTTGTTGTAGGAGGTGGTCCTGCACACGTAGGATGTTCACTCTGATCTCTACCCACCAGGTACCAATAGCACTCCCTCAAGTGTGACAACCAAAAATGTCTCCAGACATTTTCTTTTTTTTTTTTTCCCCTTTGTGAGTTGGAGTCTCACGTCGTCGTCCAGGCTGGAGTGCAGTGGCACACTCACGGCCACCCCAGCGTCGACCTGCTGGGCTCCGGCTATCCTTCTGCTTCAGCCTTCCAAGTAGCTGGAACTACAGGCACACACTCCACACCCTGCTAATTTTTGATTTATTGTAGAGACAAGGTCTTGCCAAGTTGTCCGGGCTGGTCTCGAACCCACGGGCTCAGGCAATCCACTTGCCTCGGCCTCCTGAAGTGCTGAAATTATAAGCTGAGCCACCGAGCCCAGCCTCCAGACATTTTTAAAGGTCCCCTGGAGGCAAAATCCCCCCAGTTGCCTCATTGTTAGGTATTTAGGTTGTTTTTAATTTCCTAAAATTTGAAACAATGTTGTAATGAACATCCTTACATTTCTGAGCAAAAAGCCCTAGAGGTGAAATTCCAGGCCCAAAGAGCTCACAGCTATCTGCAGGTTTTGATAAATAATGCTGATTTTGTCTCCCGAGTGAATGAGCATGTCTGTCCCCACCCCAGCCCTCATGCCATCCCACTGCCTAGTAAATTAAGCAATTTTTCTTAATCATGGCATTAACAGCTCTCCAGAATTTGGCCCTGTACTCCTTGCTTTGTTTCCTACAATTTCTCTACACATATGCTAAGCTTTGCCCTAGTAGTTTTAATTCGTTTAGGGTTTTGCATGTTTATTCTTGCTGTGCCCTCCACCCATCCTGTGCCACCTGGTCCTCATGCCATGGGTTCTTCTTTGATGCCCCAGCTAGATTCTTCTCCTTGGAATCCCCAAACTATTGATTTCTGTCCATTCTAACAGGAGTTTCTACATCCTTGGTTGTGTTATTTCTGCATACCTGTACTTTCATCAGAGGTAAGCTCCTTGATTACAGAGGTCAAACTTCACCCATTTAAAAAAAAAATCCTCCAGAGTCAAATGTGGTGGTGCACACCTGTAGTCCCAGCTACTCGGAAGCCTGAGGCTAAGCGATCACTAGAGCCCAGGAGATGAAGGCTGCGGTGAGCTATGATCTTGCCACTGCACTCCAGCCTGGATGACAGAGTGAGGTCCCATCTCTAAAAAATAGTCTTTAAAAAAATCTCCCAAAGTACCTAGCCCAGTCTTTTCCTTTAGTGTGCTCAGCAGGCTTAGTTCTGGTTAGAAATATAGGCAACTGTATGCAGAAAAAAATCTACATTTATCTCATTTTTCAACATGCCAAAATGGGGCAGGCAAGGCTGTTGAAAAGCTTTGGTACTAACCGTTGGGTAGGTACACATAGGCTGGTATTTGCAGTGGTGACCTCCCAACATGGCCTAGCACGACATGGGCCTGACGTCAGACGTCAGAGAAGAAACTAGAACTCTGAAGCTTCCTTCATTGGGAACAGAGGCTATTAGGAGAGTTAGGAAAGCTATTTCGTGTCATCCAGTCCAGAAAAGAGGAATAGAGGCTTGCAGTCCCGACCATGTCATGGATTCCTTCTGTGACTTTGAGAAAGGCCCATCCCCTATCAAAGCTGGGATTGCCCAGTCAACAGAACAAGGGGTTTTTGTTGTTGTTGTTTTGTTTTCTGAGTTGGATTCTCACTCTGTCGACCAGGTTGGGGTGTAGTAGCACACTCACGGTCACCCCAGAGTTGACCTGCTGGACTCCAACGATTCTTCCGCCTCAGCTTTCCAAATCGCCGGACCTGCTGGCGCGCGCTACCACACCTGG